>OX638205.1:18401663-18534248 GCA_951805265.1 Schizotus pectinicornis
ATTTGGAGATGTTATTTGAAAGAAAACTGTTTCGCCGGCGGTTTAAAGTTTTGACAGATTGAGGTTAGTTTGGAAATTGCAGAATCACCAACCGAAGACAATTAAACTGAACACTGAACTGACCAATGTCAAAAAATTGGAAGTTACTAGCAGGAACCAAGAGCAGGAACAATTTTTTAGAAAAAATTAATACTACAGTATTCGTAAAGCTTTATTAGGCATCTTATTTACAACAATTATACAATTAATTTTAGGCTAATTGTTTTTTTTCTATGGAACAAAAGTGTAAACATATTTTCATTTTAAAAATCAGCTTTATTTAAAAAAGTACGTACTTCATCCTTCTTACAAATAGAAATTGACTTAAGGCGAGGTTTGTTCGTTATGCGACACCGATAGTGTTCCTAATTCTTCATCCGCAAATTCTATTACACTCCTAGAAACCAAAATTGTAATTTTTGCCGTATTCATAATAACAGCTCTTACTTCTGTTTGATTCTGTAGATATAAAACAGGACTATAAAATTTATCAAAAATAAAGCCACTATAAGTAAGGCCGGTGCTAAAAGATCTGCAAAAAACAGAATATAAGATTAAATAAATTATTGTTAATGCTCACCAGAAGCCATTTCTGATTTTTGAGATTTTTTGCTTTCTTGAACAGGCGATGGAGTCACGTGTCCTATAAGAAAGAAAAATGCGATGTGGTTAATTAATTTATGGCATAAAAAGAGGGGCTGGCACTGTGCTGCAAAGTTCTATTTGCTGATAATTGAAAACACAAAAAACGATCACTATTCGAATTAATGCATAGATAAATAATGAAACAAACCCACTGAAAAACATCGAAAATTTGAACTTTTTATAAAACTTTTCAAAGTTCGAAAACAACTGTTCTAACCTCAAAATAGCTATGGTGACTCGCTTCAATTAATAAACATTAAACAGTGGAAAATGTGGTATGATCAAATTACGACGAGTAACGAACCTAGTACGAGTAGAGTACCTAGCAAATAGCTGAATAGTTATTGCAAAATTGCTTTACTTGAAGTTTTTGCAAAGGTACGTTTACTATACGGCACGTGTTTGTGTTGAAGTTTGAACTGTTTGGATTAAAATAACAAAACAACACAATGGTAGAAAGAGACGTCATGATGTGGCCTAATTGAGTCGTAATGAGTAGATTCAAGACGCGGTGCGACCGCCCTGTGACCTGTGCAACTGTAGGAATCGAAATAAATATCTAGATTCTAGCGGCTGTTGTTGTTAATTCAATTACGATAATTAGTAATGAGCTGTGCAAGTAAAATGGCTACTAGTAGTTAGGTACTAGTTACTTACGGTTATTTGTTTTCTGTCTTTCTTTACTACGGTGCACGGTGTTGAATAGATACGCCCAGAGGTTGAAAGAGTTGTGCACTCTTAATTATTATTATTATACACTCACTACCGACTACACTATTGTACTAAACTTTCTGTTTTGTCTTGCTGAACAGAAACATTAGGAGGGACTTTTATCAGTTGTTGGGGTTATCAGTTTTATTATTATTTATTATGCCATCGTCTAAACAATGAGTAGAGATTGAAACGGTCAAAAGTGTACTACTGTCAGTTTAGTGAATGCTTGGTCATTAGCTTAGAGGCAAAGGTCAATTGATAATAAGGGACTTGTTCTATTCTTGTACAGATGGAAAAAGTAAAATGTTTAGAATGATTTATTTTTCTTACTTTGACAATCTGGAAGCGGAAGTGGCGTGTCCCAGAAAGCTCCCAAACAATTGATGATCCTACTTCTTTTGCCATCATTGGGAAACCGAAATCCCACGCAACATCTAAACTCAGCTGCCGTATCATTTCTATAAACTAAATATCCATCTTCCGGGGCTGCCGGCGTGAGACAACCAACGGCAGTGTAATACACCAAAATTCCTCTTAGAGGCATCAAGGAATGAGTCGAGGCCAAAACTACTTCTACACTATCGCTTAATGATAAAATTTCCATAGGGGGATCCTGGGCCTTACATGTCGACTGTATAACTTGACCTGAATCGATGATTTCGAGGCGATCAGTACAGTCGTCTGGCCAAATTGTTTTATCCGCTGAAAAGATATTGATTCGTTATTCAATTTGATGAATAAATGTTGATTACCGGTTACGGCGATGTCCAGGATCGTTAAACGGATGTGTTGTTGGTAGGGAGCACGGAGTTTCCAACGGCATTGACGCTGGCTGGAGTAAAAACGGGGATAACCGGGATTGTGGATGAAACCTTCTGATATTCCCGAGGTTTGATCGCCTGGTAGCACTATTTCGCTGTTGCAAAACGTCCTGATTCTGTCGTCTGTAAAGGAATTTCGCCCGGTTTATTTCAAAGCCATAGCGATAACAATAAATAGGTGATACAATCATCATTATAAACAGGGTTTAAAATGTCCGTTTTACTGTTTGTACAGGGCGTTATTAAAACAAATTTATGACGATCGATCACCATGTTCGGCGTTAGAATGAAAGGTTTTCACTAAAATTCATAATTATTGTCTAGTAAGGAAGTTCAAATATGATTCGTTCCAAGCCTTATACCCAGATAGAAGATTATTAAATAACCTTAGATTTTCTCTATGTAGGTACTTATAATGACAGCATGCCTACTGTAGGTATAGTTTATACAAACATAAATTACAAAGGATTTCATATTTACATTTTCGTACTCTAAAAAACTAATTTTACTTGAAAAGGCACAAAAACTGCCCCTTTTGTGGCAAGAATCACAAATTTTTACCAATGACGTAATCCCTCCGCCTTGTCACGGCAAAATCTTTGAGTACAATACGGATTACGCAAACAAAAGATACGGACGTGTGTGATTTTGTATATCCGAGAGATCGACAAAATTTCACGGATTTTCCACATTCTCCCTACCTTACCAACACCCATCACAAACTCCATGATGGATGGTTTTAATACCGTTTTGTCACCGCCGAAATGTATTCGTTTTTATTACCTACCTGAAACGCAAGCATATTTCACCGTCAAATTTCCAGCACCCCACGTGTCGGCTCCAGGGCAGTCCTGTGTAAGGATGAAGCTGCAGTGGTTCACTCCCGAACATCTAAAAACCGAAAAATGTTTCAAAAAGGAATTTGTCGTGTGTCCCCTTCTGTCTGTGGTATTCTCAATTAGCCATATGGCGTGGAAACAGAAACGTTCCGCAAAAGTGCAACGATTTTAGGGGAGATATTGTCCTACACCCGTGACCAACTATTATAGTTTCTCACATTGACAACAGTGACGTCAGACGTTGACGCCCCACAGAACTATTGTTTTGGGGTCTATGGATCGATGTTTTGCTCGAGACACACGTTGGGGTGGTTCATTGTTCATATCTATGTAGTTTAGGAGGCCACCGCCACCTTCCACCTTGAGATAGCGGCCGTGACCTAGACAACGTCCGAGGTGGGTCAGGACCTAATTTGCAGGCCCAGAAAGTGGGACACATTCGCCTCGCATAGGCCTTGGCCGGAGCGCTTTAGATAACGCGCACCTATTTCTGTTAGGTTGTACGTTCCAGAATATTGATAAAGTTCGAGGCCAGTCTTTGAATTGGGACATTGCGAATGATGTTTTGTAGGCAAAGTTATGAACTATCCCATAACGATCTTTGGACAGTCGTAGTATTAAATTAAAATTATTACTTATTTATACGTCATCGATTTTTTCTCGATGTACGGTTTTCGAAAAGAAATTGCGTAACAGTAGGTAGAGTAGTCTATACTTGACGTCAACAAATGGCGGAGGCGCCGGGAGAATGCTGGAATGGCGGATAATTAGAGACAAATCATTAAACCGGTACTGGTACCTATTATTATAGACATAAAAAAAATATTTGATCGTTACGGAGAGAAGCGCATTATCTTGTTAAAAATAACAGAGCGTGTCCACTGTTCATTACCGTTGATGTAAATTGTACACAGAGCAAAATCTTCGTTACGACTCTGTTTTTATCTGTACTTATCAAACATGAATCCAAGATTTAAATAAAATAATATGAAAGTCTAACCCTGCCAAACCAAAGGTCGTTCCCGTATTCAAGCCAACCCCTCCCCCACTTCCACCGTCAACAGCTCCCTAAAGCCCCATGCAGATGTTTATATATTGATCAAGATAACATTGAAAATTTTGATAATTAAATCAAGATAATACAGGGTTCACTTACAAATTGATAAATTATAGCGTGACATGTATATTTTTAATGGGCGAAAGAGTTTGTGGTAATGTGGTGCGTAGATAATGTGGTGTAGCAGAGTTAGCGAAATATGTTACCATCTGGATTTGTAGTTTTAGTTGAATTAATTATTTAAGCAAATTTTAGATTTTTAAATAAGTTGCTGCTTTGTGTCTAGCACGCGTTTACGTGACCCTCCCATTATCTTCATTTATTTGTATTACTCCGTATTTTTAGCCTTCTATTTTAACACGGCGAAAATGTAACTATCAATTTTAACCACTTAACCGTCTCAAACAATCCACAATCCCAATCCAGATGGCTCTTGTTTGGTTACTTGTTCAAAAACTGACCTGCGATTCAGCGCCTGTCGGGGGTGATAAGGAGGAAACAATGTTGGAGCGATTGTGTCGTTGCCCGATTCCGGTACAAAATCGGCTGCCAAAATGGCGATGATGGAACTTAAATGGCGGCAGGTCAGGTGGAGGACGCAGCTCTCACAGCCTTCTACGATGACGGTTTCTGAAATGGATAATTAAGAGTGAAAAAGTAATAATTTTGACAACCTTGAATCCGCGATGGTTGTTGTTGGTCACGTCTAGCACTGGAGGACATATGAATTGGTCGTTCATTCATAGATTTACAATGCTCAATGCCGTTCACGGTTCACAATCGCTAATTCGGGGTACGGTTTGAATTTGTTTGAGAGTTTCGTAATGGTTCGGACTGTTTTTGAAAATACTTACTTGTCACATGCAAACATGCCGGACAGCAAGACTTGCCAAAGATTTATTTTATCTGTTGACTTATCAACATGAAACCGAAAATTAAAACTAAATAAACCGCATCACAAAACAAAGAATCAGATCTTAAATGAAGCTAATAAAGAAAGTACAAACTTTACGTTTTTCTTTTTGTTCTTCAGTCGTTGAATAAAATTGGTTGACAATTTCAACATTTATTTTAGATTCCATTTACAACCTCCAACCTCGTATGTTTTTTTTTTTAAATCGATATGTTAGTATCTCAAGAGAAAAGTGTTTTTTATATGTATAAATCCAATATGTTACCTATGTAGCCTGAAGAAGTTTGTCGAAAACCCAACAAAATTAGTATCCACATGAAAACCAACATTGCCCACCGGACGCCTGTCGACGATGTTTTGCCTTTTCTTCTTAGTCCGTCCTTTCACAACCATCACTACACTTTTCTACCCACCGGTTCGGAAATAACATTTAAATTCCAATACTTCGTTTGTTTATTTAACGTACTACACGTGATTGTCAAATTTATAGCCTCCACTACGTCAAAGTCAATAACATACCTTCTGGTCCGTTGTTTTTTTGCCAATGAAAAATTTCCTTCAAACCCTGAATGCAGCCAACATAATCCCCAATTATGTTTTGTTTAAATCCCTGTCTAATACATAATTGAATTTTCTCGCACCCACGCAATTGCTCGCTACGCAAAATTTCTAGATGTAGACTAGGGTTAAAGTTATGTCGTGCATAAATATTCGCGTAAAACAAGAGGAAACGAGCGTTGTGCAATAACACAGGAAGTTAGAATTCATTACAATATCGTTACCCAAATTGTGAAGTTTTGACGCCTTGCTTAATAATAAATTCCGCATTTGTTTGTCTTGCGAATTCAATTTCCAATGACAACAAAAAGTTGTCATTCGAATTTGAATTAGTACATAGGATATAATGTTTTGTGTTAAATCAATAAAATAGGGGTATAATACGGGCTTCTTAAAAGTGATTAGTTCTGGAGTTCGAAGGAAAGTATGTATTGCAGTCCATAATTAATGTTAGTGATCAATCGACGTCAATATTACAGGCTCTTTAATGTTACAAATCACTAAACAACCCACGCACTAGAACGGCGCCCGGCACTACTATGCTTTGAGGCCGTCGCGGCGTTCCACGAGGCCAAGTGCCACCCCCACTTCCATCCCCTACTTCCAGTGGCGGCGCCAAAATTAAGTTTTACCGCACATACAGCAAACGCTTCCCATTTATTTAAGTGTTTCGAAAAACAAAACAAATTATGATAGGTAGGTACTTACTTAAGATTAAGAAAAGATTAGGGAAGAAAGTATTAGTTTATGAGAACCCATCATAGCGTGGACTGTTGAATCTTTAAAGCAACATCCAGTTTAGTTCTGCAGCCGCCACTGCCTAATCGAGTAGCCTCATTGAAGATCGGGGAGCCAGAGGCTGCGACTCGTTTTCCACTGCCCTAATGAGCGAGATATACGAGAATAGCGAACTCTGGCCGAGTTTCGGAATCGTCGAGTCTGAAAATTGATCCATCAATGCAAGGAGCTATTAGTTTTTTGATGGACATACTGTACCTATATATATTTGAAATATTGCACTAAGAGCTAGTAGCATAGTGGTCTGATAGTAATTTTTTTCTTTAAATTTTTTTTGCGTTTTTGAAACTTAGTTCTGTTTACTTGCGTTATTACTATATTAGTTAACTATGTAGGTACAAATGTAGTATGTAGGTTATAGATTTGCTTGATGCCGTCCACTTCCTACTCGATTGTAGCGTTTTCTCTCCTCCAACTGCAGTTTAACTATTCTTTCCCATACATCATCAATTTACATCTCAATAGTCGAGGGTTGCAAAATCACCCTCTCCCTTATACCGTGTGGACTTAATCCCACTGCCCTATTGATCTAACCATTCAATACTCGCCGCCATTTTATCCTATTCCATGCATATCGAAATATTATGTTTGCCAAAATTGTTAAAGCGGCTTATAGCGTTCATCGACATAGCTTGCATGATTTACAACCCAGATGAAAACGGATTTTATCAATTTTAGATGGAATAGTAGAACTCGTCGCAATATACCACGTATAATATGTCAATACATATAAATGGTGATGTATCTTGACTCTTCCGGCTTTTAGGATGTTTGTCAATTTATAATCATTTGAATACAACTTTTTATTTTTAAACTCCCTTATAAACAGCTAAAAAACTACACTGTAGCTACACAAGTAATATTGGCAAAGTTATTTCGGAATTTCCGTCGTGACGCTGAGGGTGGTATTGAAATCTATTGTCGTGTCTTCGGGTATACTGATTTGGAACTGCAGAAGTACCACCAAATAGGTCACCATTGTGGCAAGAAGCTAAAATATTACTTTTTAAACAGCAAAATAGCACGACGACCTTTGATTTTAATCTAATCGATTCGAAACTAAGTGCGAGTCAAAACGACTTCCGGACACGCGAACTAAGGCTTCGTCAGCAGACGTTTCACTTACAGATTTAAATAAGTTCCTGTTGACGTCGAAGAATCCTCCCAAACTCATATCAGTGGGACTCATTTCTGTGGCTCTCAAAAACATATTGATCTAGAATTGAGAAAAAATATCAATTGCCAATAAGTTTCGTGCAAATATGATTTGTTTTATTTAGGAATCCTTAATTAAAAATTGATACTGTTGTAGGTAGAGTAAATATACAAAAGAGAAATTTATAGTATAGATAACCCAAAAAACATCAAAATGTTTCTCATCAGAGATTATTGATCGTTAGATTGTCTCGTTTACCTCTTGTTGGGCGTCTTCGTTCATCCAAGAAAGCTCAACTAGAAGAAGTTTTTTTTGAAACTGAACTCTCACCTGCAAACCTTGTAATAATTTTATTCTCCTTTGATCATTTGATCAACCACTTACGCAGTTTGATGCGTAGTGCGCTTCGTCGCAAATAAAGAATAACATTGCGATGGCACAAACTGCCGTTATGGTCAATCCTATATCTTTTATCCCCAAACCTTCCTGAATTTGGGATAACAGTCCATAAATAGTTAGTGTTACTATCAAAAACAAATAAAGGCATAGAAATGTGAGAGTATAGCCTGCAGCGTTTCCAGTGTCTCTGATTAATTTGCTGAGCATCATCCAGAGGGATCGATAATCGGCTACCTGGGTAGAGGGACCAATATGTTTTAGAGCGGTTTGAAAGTCTTCCGACACCAAAGTGGCGACTTTTCCAACAACGTCGCATTGAATAAACCAGGAACCTCCGATTAAGTAAGTAACGGTGTTAATGTAACAGTAAGGTACTACCTGTAAAGTATTTTTGTAAGAGAGAAGAATTGATTCAATTTGTCACCTGCAGAAATCTGAAGTGTACCATAGTGATATGGGTGACGACCATGGTGGCGCAAGAGATAATTGGTAAAGCTACAGTAATCACCAGGGGTTTGTTGCCTAAAAACAGTGGTAACTTCTTCTTGGTTACTCTGTTGTAAAATTTTTCGAAAAATACCCAATCAGTCACCACTCCAGCTGATTTTTTGGCTTCGTACCAAATAATTGGATTCATAATTATAGGGACTAAGTACACAGTAAACAAGTAATCAATAACAGCTTCTTCAAATCGCCCTTCAGCTGACTTGACGATCTCAACCCTATCCCATTTGATATAACCAATGTAAGCCGCAATCACCAAAAACATTCCAACAGAGTACGCCAACAATTGGGGGGTAACTTTAAAAATGCCTTTGCCAACGTGATGAGTAGGATTAATACCCACGACTTTCAGCAGCAGATAAATGGGTTTTAATGTATCGTAAATCACACCATATTCAGGTTGTTTTGGATCAAACGCTCTGGTGGGTTCATTGTGAAATTGTATGGGGGCTGGTGCTACTTTCGTGATGTTGGGGTTTGGGCTCGAGTAAAGGCTTTGGGCGCCATCTAGATAAACGCTTCTTCTTGGCTTTTCGTGGTTGTGGAGGGTTTCACCGAGGAAACTGATTTGGCCATCGTTTGGGTCTTGGTTGTACATTTTCGATGCCGAGTCTAAGACACATCAAACAGCACTGTGGTGTTGGGGCGTAGTGTTCGATTAACTTGTGTGTTTTTCTGACGTAAAATGTTTGATCACAGGTAGGTAATTATCAACGACCTAGAAGTAGGTATAATATGTCAATTTGGAATCAATTAGTTATTTAGAGATCTAAAAGGGTCAAGTTTCCACAAATTGAAATATAACCTTGGGAAAGATATGAATTCCTGAAGAAATATAATCTTGAAGTTATGCATAAATGTTGTAATATGCTTATTTATCAAGAAAGCATACAGATAATAACTAGATATACCTATATTTTGCATTTCATGTACCTAGTTAATAAAGAGTCTTTTAAGGTCCCAGGAATATCAAGGTTGTAGTATAGAATTTTTTCTTCAATAATTAACATTAATTTCTTTCTTTTTTCTCATCTTTTAATTATAGATCAAAATTAAGAAAAACCTATTATAACACACATAATGTGGTTGTGGTGACGTGAACGGTGGGCATGCGTATAAGTCACGTTGTCGACTATACCATGACTAGTTACTATATTCTCGAATGGTTCACAACAACTTATATTCTATTTAGACCCGGTTTTACAATTACATACAAATTTAACAGGGGAATGGTTATTCTTGGAGTAAAGTTATTCTCAAAATTATTCTACTCTACGTTTATCCCATCCAAAAATTTCAAATCAGGCGCTTGCAGTGCCATCTTGTTGCGTCAGACGTAAATAAATATGGCCGCCGTTGTGTAGTTCAGTGTTGAGGTTTCCGTGTAATTCCTCCAATAATAGCAGCCCGTAAGCCCCAAATCTAAACTTATTACTAACAACAGTTTTAAATAAGTGTTTTGTGAGCGTTAGCGTAGTTTTTGTGTGAGTCAGTTGATTGGTGCGGCCCGGTAAAAGTATCAACTGTCAAAGGTCTTTACCCGCCATTAGTATTTTGAGTGTTTTCTTTCGCGGCTACATTATAGCATAATATACGGGGTGTTGTAAGACATTCAACCGTACTGTTTCACTGTTCAAAGCGGCATTTCGTTTTTAAGCGCGAATTAACCTTCGCATGCTTGCTGTTCTATGCTTTGTGAACCTCACTTTTAACATTTAAGCAATTTAAAGGGTGGTTCACCTACCAAGAGCGTGTTTTTCTGACATGCTTTTGAACAAAATTTCGCTGAATTTCGTTTAACAACAGTATTTTTAAACTATACTGATCACTGACGAAGGTGTGTAAAGTAATAAGAAAGTAGAGTAGTGGGTGGTAGTGGAATTCATATTGTTAGGTTAGGTTTGGGACGCCATTTTTAATAATAGAATGTACTTTTGTTAATGGTAGGAAATGCCGAAGGATAAGTCTCAGACCAGGACGCAGTCTAGAAGAGCGGCTAGCAAGGAAGCCCTAAAGCAGATGCAGCTTCTATTAGGAGATGAACGAAAAGTGGAAGTGTCCTCTGATGACGATGTAAGTTTCAATTTGTCCATTTATAGCCCCTCCGCCTTTTACAAAAATAACTTTTGGATCCGCTAACTAACATTGCGTATATTTGAAACTACTGTTGGTATTAAGATCTTAAAACAGTTTTCTCGTATTATATTAAATCTGAATTCACCGTTTGCGCAGGTAGCCGCGCATACCGCATATTCCCGACACAGTGACGTCATTTCTTTGGCAATATTATTTACAATTACAAATATTGTTCTAGATTTAACTAATCTGATTCGACAACACAAACTAACTCACTTGACAATTTGAAATTCTAAAATTTGCGATATTTTAGGTCATAGAAGTGGACCCTCAGCCTCCCAAAAAGAAATACAAGTTGAGTCACAGAAAATCGTCTGATGGAAACGGTAAGTTTTTTATTGCTCTTTTCAAGTGATTCATACTTTTTTATTTGTAAATAGATAGAGACGTGATTGTTTTAAAAACGGTCACCAACGCCAGCTTGGAGAGTGCTTTTGATTTGGAGTGTGAAACAGAAGAGTTGACGCCTGCGCAGCGGGCCAGGAAGGATTTGGCTAACAAGGAGGAAAAGGAAATCGAGGCGAAGATTGAACAATTAGCACGTGCCCCCAATACTGAAGTTATTTACAATGGAGTTTGCAGTACTGCTATGGAAATTACAGAACAAATACAGAATATAATTAATGGTAAATTTGTGGAAACAGTATTACGTTAGAAAAACAAAGGGGGAGCTCTAGTTACGTTGTAATAGTCTTCATCAAAGTTGTCAGTTGTTGAGTTTTTTGCAAGGTCACAAGTCGACCAGTTTTTGATCGTTGAAAGCCGCATCACTAAGACATTGACATTTTTCAATATACAATTCAATAATTTAAAGACCCCTCAAGACCACTAATGGTGAAATTTAACAACCTTGATAAACAGATGACTCTAACTTTGAGGGTATAAATATAAATTTCAATTTCAATAAGCAATAATTTGTCTAAAGCCCTGACGATTTAACGAATTATGATGAGATGTTCTTGTTATAGCTGTGCAACAAGCCGTACCGGGTCAAAGCATCGTTTTGCAGCCCCAACCTGGCGGTGCTAACAGCGCGATGCCTCAGAGCTATCAACTGGTAATGGACCCTCGACTTGGAGTGATTGTAGGTGCGGTCACCACTCCTAATCCGAGTTTAAATGCACCGCCTTTGCAACTATTCCAAAGTAAAGCACCAATGTCCGCTCCTTCCACTATCACTCAAACTACTCCTGAACCACCGGCGAAAGCACGTCGAGGTGCTGGGGTAACCCGCGTCGGTGCTTCCCCGTTATCTCAAATAAAATCGATGGTTCAACAAAAAACTACTCCCGCACAAACTAAATTGAACACAATCTCGAACAAAAGTGGTATTCAAGTTAAACCATCGTTGGGAAAACCGATGCAAGTGAAACAAACGCCAATTAAACCCCAAAATCAATCCAAAGTCAACATTGTACCCACTAAAGCAAGAGTGAGTTTTTTGATTTTTATGGCAAGTTTTGGTATTTTAAGTTCGTAGGTTACGAATCCTACGAATCTACGCCCTACTGAAAATAACGTAGAAGGTGGCTTATCAATGGGAAAAACGCCTACAAAGAGTATCGTGGATTTGACTAATGAAGACGGTAGACCGTTACCTGACAGCAGAGAAGTGTCCTTCAACAAACTGCAAGGCAGGACGTACCCTTCTCTTGTTGTCGTAGCCAGACCCCATCTTAGGGTCAAAGATTTGGCTATTGATAGAGGAAAGTTAGATGTTAAAGTAAAGGGTGTTCTGATGTTCCCGCCTACCAAATTTACTGAATGGTATATGGATTGTTCTATAATTATTTTCCGGCATTGTTTTATCTTGTTTTTTCTTTCTTCAGGTTAATTCAACAAGGACTCGTTCGCTCTGATCAAAAATGTACCACACATACGAATAATGCTTTGAAATTAGGGATGTACAGTGATGCAAGTAAATTTCCTTATTCAGGAGGTTACGTCTGGATTTCTGAATGCTGTCCTCAGAGGTTTGTGTCCGTTTTCAGTGGTTCTTTGTTTGAAGGATCTCAACATCCGCCCATGGCTATTCTGAAACTCTTGTATCATTGGTGCTGTCAAACGATTGTCCAGAATGTGACGCAGTGGGTAAGTTCAAAAATGTTGAGAACAATATTTGATTACATTTCTTTATATACAGTGTTCACTTTTTTATTTGAAGTTAACTAAGTAGACGTTAATATTTCTGTAAAACAGTCTTCATACTTAAAGCACGCTATGCGCAGAGTTGACTCCCATAACTAAGAGTTTTTTTTAAGTAGACCATATTAATAATTTGCACTTTTCTATTCTGCTAGTGATTTAAATTAGGGAAGGTTTGTGAGCATGCGCAGTAGACTTCACGCACACGGTATAGGAGTATGTGAGATGGAAGCCAGAACATGTAGTTGTCTCTCTCCCCGAATTGCGACTGCGCTTTGAATTTTTAATATTGTCTATACTACCACGATTTTCTACTCTGAATCAATGTTGTAATAAAAAGATGTTATCATTATACAGGGTCTTCACAGCGCCCTAAACCATATGGATTCAGCATGGAAATTTGAAAAGTGGGCATGTGGAGCGGGAAGTGGCAATTTTCCGAAATCCAATGTCAAATTTTTATGACTCGGTGCCTTGTGAAGATCCTGTATGTACAGCCGAGTTTAAAAGTTATGACCACCTGTTAAAGTTTAAACTTGTTTATTTTTCACATAAAACCAACAGACATTAAAATTCATATTTATGCCAAGCATATGAAATGATTGAACAGATGCATTTAATTTCCTTTAGCTAGTATATCATCTGTAGAAGAAATTGAAATTTTAAAAGTGTGAGATGGACATTACTTTTGAAACTGACTGTACATACAATACTGTACGCGCATCCCTTTGATTTCAGGTAAAAGTGGACAACTTGTATGTCAAAGGAATGTACGCGTTGCTGCGTTCTGTGTGTACAGTCGGCCTTCAGACTCACGTAAGGCAGCTGGGAGGTCCTGGAGTCAAGGTTCAAGTTGGAGTCATTTCCTTGGGTACTACCTCTCAAGATGGTAATCAGAGGCAAGTTAAAGTTGAAGTTTTGGGCATTCTCGAAACTTCAACAAAATATATACGGTTACGGGCTGTGGAACCGTTGACCGACGGCGAAAAGAATTACAAGAAACGTTTTTCGAAGATACTCGAGCCAGTTTTCAATTGGGTTCATCCCGGTAGTGTTATAGTCACTGATCTAACAGTAGACAAATCTACGTTGCATAATATGGGTTTTTCAAATGTTTGCCAAACGACTTCCACAGATTACAACAACAGTAATCGCACTATTATGGAATATCTTCGCAGAATTGTTCCACGCATGTTTCAAAATACGCTTTCTTTGTTATCGAGACAAATTATTCAACAGTTCTTGGATGAACTAGTTTGGCGAGAATGGTATGGTACCACTGTTCTTCAATGTTTTGATAATATGATTCAACATTTGTCTGAACAGACGCGAAATGACATGGGTCTATCATTAATAGTTAGACTGAATAAAGTCAGCTATAATCCGTTCAAGAATTGGAGCATTTCACTACCTAATTCGACACCGAAAGTTACGGAACACTCAGCTCCTAAGCGTTATAGTCGAGGTCGAAAACCTGCCACACCCCAACCGCCGGTACCTGTTTTACAGGATCCTGCCCCACGCCCGAAAGTTGTAGTTAATCAGGAACTTACTAGACCAACCAAATCTACGTCTCCTGATGTACCTGAACAAATGGTACCATTGGAAAATTATTATTATGGAACCATTAACACGTTGAGTTCGACTAAACCTAGAGTTACTCTTAATATTAAGTGTAGTTTCTGCAAATGGACTTTCAACAACAATATCGCTTTGATGAACCATCTATTCAAACATGCCCATAACGTTTCAAATGATGTCCAACTTTGCAAATACTGTTTGATGATAGTTCCGACCGGCAACGATCTTCTCAAACATATTTCTACGGCACATCCAGACGAAACCAAATTCGATAGCGGTTTCGTTTGTTTAATTTGCGAGGTGCGTTTCAAAAATCCATTTATTCTCGGAAAACATATGTCAAAAGAACATTGTCCTTCTGAACTACCTTACATGTGTGGAACTTGTAACTTTCGTAGTTCAAACCACAAACAAGCCGTTGATCACTTCTACCAACAGCACGAATACGGTACGACTATCCAATGTCCGTTCTGTTTGAAATCGACCACGATTTATTCTGGTACCCGCAATATTGTCCAGAACATGCACTTCTTTATCCAACATTTGCAAAAGCACCAAAAGAAACAACTTGCGAAGAGGTGTGGCAGATGCAACTTGTGGTTTGTCCAAAAAGAAATGTTAAGAGAGCATCAGAACAAGATGCACATTTCACAAAGAGGCAAATTAGGACTGATTCCGTCCATTGCTCCCAGAAACGGGGTAATGGTACCCAAATCTCGGATGGACAAGTGCCCAGACGACGCTAAAATCATCAATTTCTCCACATTATACTTCAATGTCAGCGATTCGTTGTTGTGCAAAGAATGCACAAAGCTTTTATGTACTCCAAAACATTTTGGGTAAGTTGTGTTAATGGACCCAGCAGATGCTTATTAAACAAAATAATGTTTTTAATCGTAGGTCTTTTGAGAGTTGTCAAAATCCCAACTGTCAGTATTCAACTTGCTGTTCAAATTCTATGCAAGAACACGTATCCAAATGCAAATTCCTCAATGATAAATTACCTCCAGAAAAACTACCATATGAAATGTACTGTGTTTGCGGCTACAAGGATGTTTACGGTAAGTGTCTGAACTTGTCAAGTTACGGGAAGGTCTCAGCATGCGACGAGATATTGTATTTTTATAATAATTTTTGCCTTTTCAGGCAACATGATGGCGAAACACTTGGCCATTTGTGAGAGAAAATCAGCGTACCCCTCTTCAGAGACAGCAAAAATAGCTACTGTCACACATAGTATGTTAGATGTATTAGGTCTAGTGCGCAAACCAGATGAAACACCATTGGCTGTTGAAAGTAAAGGACCTATTGAAATAAGTGATTTAGTTACGGTGGATCGAGTAGTAGTTAAAGGCAGAGGAAGGCCCAGAAAGAACCCAGAGAAAATAAGTCAACCAGCTCCTTCAACCAGCAAAGAAAAGGACAAAGAAGCGGCTGTAGTCGTTGAATTAGACAGCGATGATGAACCTGTACAAAAGTTAATAAAGAAAAACGATGATGAAGTCGCTGATAATCAATTTGATACTTCTAACGCTGAAAAGGCCATAGAACAAATATCTAAAATAGTGACAGATGATTCAAGAGAAGCGACAGACGGCAATATAGAAACTACAGATTTCAATTTGGCTGAAACATCTGAAAACATCGAAGAAGATTTTCAAGAGTTCAAAACGGAGGAAATAGATTCTGAAGTTACTGACGAAACAAAGTCGCCATCAGAAGATCCAACAGAAACTGTCGTTGAAAGTTTAAAATTAGACAAACCATCTGAAAATTTGAAAAATGCTGAAGTTTCGACAATAATCACAACTGAGAAATCCGAGGATGCTACATTAGTCCCTGAAAGTTCAGATCCCGCAATATCACCGTTTTCTGAAAACGAGGATATGAACAACGAAGAAGAACAGGAGAATCACGGAAGTAAATTGACTGATGTTTCTGAAGCGTCAAAAACAAATTCAGAATTTCATGATGTAGCTACAAAAGGTTCTGTGAATAATGAGGTCACATCTACAATAATTGATCAACATCATAATCCCACAGGTGATGATGTTTCGAGTTTGAATGATTCTCCATCATCTCCCAATGGAGATTCATTGGCAGTTGAGGATTCCATAACTGTTAATGAGGCAAGTTTAGCGGTTTTGCATGAGCAAGCTATGGCAGTTGGTAATGAAAGAGTTTTGCCAGTGAACGCCGAGCTTTTGGATAGTGTAAATTTGAAATTGAACACTAGTGGGTCCGGCAAAGATGTTAATGCAGTTGAGGACAATTTAGCAATAGAAAAGGGTGGTGATTCCGAAATCGATAAAGATGCCTGTCATATGGATACAGATTAGGTTCAATGAATGTTTTTGTAAATATTTTTGTTACTTATTTGAGACTGTAAACAGACTCTGTTGGAAGACCCATAGTAATAGTGAAGAAAGTTCATTTCTATTATCTATCCTCTTGTTTTATAAGTGCATAGTGTTTCCTATATGCGTTTAAAGCTGATCTGTCAGTCTGTTTGAAAATTATATTTGTAATATTTTTAAATAAAAAAATTGTCTTTTTGCATTTTTGTCATTATCCTTGTTTTAGGGAACGCACTAGCATCATCTGGTCAGTTGTAGGTTTTGACCGATCAATAATGAGATCTAAAATAGATGTCTACGTTATTACGGTAGCCTTTAATTTTAACTTCCAGAGTTCTGTAACGGATACATTTTATGCTTGTTTCCTCAGACTGTAGATGTCGCGCTACTGGTTGGAACAAAATTATACATGGTTTATAGTGGATTCTGTAAAGATCTTCAAGCAATAGTAATAAGAAAATGTTGTAATTTTTATAATTTATTGACACAATCCACCTTTACAAACTATATTTGCACTTCTAACTGTGTGGGGTAACTTTTATATATATACAACGTATGACAATAAATAACTACCTACAAGAATTGGGGGCTATTTGGACTTAATATCTTCCATTTTCTGACAACGAGCGTTAGTTATTTCAATCGTAGTAGCAGTTTGTTTGGAAACGGAAGGAACATCTGATGTATCCACTGTTTCATCCGCCTGCGAAGAAAACTCATTCCAAGCATAATCTACGTGTTCTTTCATCGTCAGTCTGCTGCAAATTGCAAATCTGATCACATGAATATCATTAAAATGACCGGCAACTACGTAAATTTTTTTGCGTTGCGACACCTTTTCATGTAGCTTAAGAGTCAGCTCATCATCCCCCTTAACTTTGAAACAGACCAACCCCATACTCGATGATATTAATTCAAAACGATCGTCAGCTCTGACAAGACTCTCGAAATACTTTGCCAAAGCAATTTGGTCGCGGACGTGTTTTTGAACACCTTCCACTCCGTAAATACGCAATACAAACCACAGTTTTAAAGCTCTAAATCTTCGTCCTAAAGCTATTTGCCAATGGCGGTATTCAGGTGCTAAACCCTTATGTTGGTCTTTGAGGTAAATTCTCTCAACGTTGAATGCTTCTACTAGGTACTTGGTATCGCGCACCCACATTGCCGAACAATCGAAATTCACCAACATCCATTTATGGGGGTTGAAATTAAAAGAATCTGCAAATTCGATGCCTTTCATTAGGTAACGGTACTCAGGACAGACAAAAGCGGTGCCAGCGTAAGCGGCATCGACGTGTAGCCAAACATTTTCTCTTCTGCAAACGGGTCCAAGCTCTTCTAATTTATCGAAAGCGCAAGTGGGGGTGGTTCCGAGATTAGCCACCACATAGCAAGGGATCAATCCGTCTTCCCTATCCCTACGGATAGCTTCGTCAAGAGTTTCACCCCTCAACTGGCCCTTATCGTCGCAAGGCAAGAGCCTCATTGGCATCGAGCCTAACATTCCCGCTTTTTCCACTGAAGAATTTGATTGGTTCGACGAATACGCGATGAGTTTTCCTTTAATTTCCCCTTCCGTCATTTCGGGATGTAACATTTTCATGTCGCGTACCGTTTTCTCTTTGGCTACTAAAAGCGCTACGAAAGTAGTTTCGCTGGCCGAACCCTGTGTATAAAAAATTTATCTTGATACATTTAATACCAAATGAAAATAATTACCTGAATGACGCCACCACCGGGACCTTCTGAGCAATTTAAAAACTCTTCCGGTAATCCTAGTAATTTTCCTAGCCAATTCATCATGACGACCTCGAGTTCTGTATATGCCGGGCTTGCCATCTACAAGTTGGCGAATGTTAGAAAGTTCTATTGTGGAAAGTTGAAAACTAGTTATTTACCCAGTTCAGACCGATGCTGCCGATACCGGCACTTAACATTTCTCCAACGATGGCTGGAAAAGAGTTTGCAGTGGGATAGTAGGCATGAAAATGGGGCGAGTGCCAGTGGGTTATTCCGGGCATTATTATTCTGTCGACGTCTTGAAGGACGTCCTGCCAAGGTTCTCCGGATTCGGGAGCATCCTGAGGAATAACCTCTCCGAGGTAGCCTGGCTGGACGGTAGAAACCACTGGTCTGAAGATTTATCAATTTTAATAAATCAGCCGCTCCTTATTTTTCTTTCATTATATTATCACGTCATGATTCAAGTGAAAGAGATTTGAAAAAGTTGAAACAGCAAAAGAAAAGGAACGTTAAAACGATAAAAATGTGTTTAAACATCCGAATTAATATATTATTATTAAAGAAGAGAAAAAGCTACAGTGATGCTTAATAGAAATGAAACCACAAGAGAAATTTACAGTTTGCAAACTGATCTAAGCTTTGCAGAGTTTGTCACAAAAGTGTTGAAAGTAATTTAATTATTGAAAAAACTAGATAACACGTCTAATGGGAAAAAACTGTATCAGCACCAGGTAGAAAAGAACAAAAGACGAAACAATGTAAATTCAAAATAAAACAAATAATGAAAACAGCAATTTTAGAATAAATTATTAATAATCAACAATTTATTTTATAAATTGGCAGTTTTAAAGTTTATCAATTTTGGAATATTTTTTAAATGTTTGTCATTTGTATTCATTTATTATTTCAATATTTTCAATAGATATAATATAATACTAATTTGATAAATAATCTAATTTTTATCTAATATCGTAAATTTCAATTTGTAAACTTTGTCAAGCAGCATTATTGTACTTAGGAAATGATTAGTGAGAGTGGATCTCATACCTATCCGCAATGGTATCGATGTAGTCTGCGATGTAATCCACTGCGGCTTTGGCGAACTCTCTGAACTGCTTCGTTTCCATGTTATCACTTTCTCGTCAATTACCAAACAAAAACTGAACAAATTTCACTTTCACACACTTACATGCGTCTGCCCAGTCACCAGACGAATGGAATTTGTCGATGTAAAAACGGACAGTAAGCAAGCGATCGAAAGGAATCGCGTTTTATACAAAAATTAAGTTGTTGACGCGTCACCCATAATAATTATGTGCCCTTCGTCATATCACTGGCGTTGCGGAGAGCCGCTCTGAGAGATGCACTTTATATAGATATTTTTTTCCAACAAGCCGCTAGCCAATCTCTTTCTTTCAAGGTATAACGGGAAAAAAATTAAACAATTACATAAGGTGGTGGTGGCATTGAAATATTGTTATCACTCATATACATTCACTCGGACTGTTAAATTTTATTTTGTAAATCCGCACTTCTGTTCCCAACACGCAGTCCATTCGCAAAAACTGACTGAAGCCTGCTAAATTTTTATTGGCATGGATGGGTAAGTCGACTGTGTCTCTGGAAGTAGCATCAGGGACCAAAAGACTATTTGGGGTTGTAAAGCGTTGGTTTTTGTCTGGCAAAATTTTGTATTCCTTAAAGATTTCGTTTTTCTCATCATTAGACTGGGATGCTACTATCAGTTCCATTATCCTTATTCCAGAATCAGTTTCTGAAATTGTTTAAGTGAGAGTAATTAAAAGAATGACAACGACGATGTTCACTCGTCTAGGGTTTTATAGAAAACTCCATCATTCCAGATTTTGCACCTTGATGAAAATCTTTGCAAATAACCGGGGACACTACAACTGGTCTCGCTTTAACAATAATTATTTTCAAAAAATTAACGCATCTTGCGTTAAAGTCAAAGACAGTGAAAAATATCACATAGGGTTCATATAGTAAGTATGTACTTACAGTTTTCAAACGAGAGTAAGAAGCAGTACGTATTGCTACATTAATTTACAGATGAGAAGCGTAGCGAGAAGAGAAAAATTAAACGAAGGGTCAAATGTCCTTTTCATGTTGTGTTACGGTTATGAGTAGAATTAAATTACTTTCGTAATTTTTGACACTGCAAACCCATTGAAAAATAAAAGAAAATTTGAAAACCGTGTCCGAGGAAGCACTAAACATTTTGAAGATTCACCAGATTCCATAATTATAAAACTACAGAAGTTGTTATAATAAACTTACGGAGTTTTTCAATCCAATAATCGTGTTCTTTGCCTTCTAACGAATTCAACATAATAAATCTTCTAGCTTCCCATAAATGCAAATTCATGGAAGGTATTGGTAGTTTAAGAACTTTCGAACAGTTCTTTGTCAGATCAACGCCGTATTTACAAGTACAACGAGTATTATCGAATCCTGGCGGTAAATCAACCTCAATCATTTGATTGGTTTCATTTGCGACTTTTCCAGTTAATTGTACTTTGATGGCCCAATCGCCTACTTTCTTGTTCAAGAAATAGACGAAATACTCTTTGGTTCCCGGAGTGAAAGCGGTGACGATCGGTTTTCTATGCGTCTGGCCGTTTTCATCGAATTCGACGTATTGCGTATTGAAGATAGAAAATGCCGAAATCGACGATGTAACCACCGTATTGATACCCTTTAACTGGTTGAGATCATAAACAGGTTGTTCGACGATGAAACGATCGTAACTTGTTGCCATTTTGTAGGGTGATTGCAAACTAATCGGAATTGTGCATGGTCGATATAAGTTAACTTGTAACGGTATTTCAGCACAAACGTAACTAACATCTGGTATTCCAACCACATTAAAGGCGACACTTTTGCCATATTTATAACCTGGAGTCTCTCCTGACACGAGCAAAAATGCGGTGGAGACAGACACGTACTTAGCTCGGTATTTTACTTTAACAGTCACTTGTTTATGTGCAGCTACAAAGACTTTTTGTTTGGAAATTTCGAAGAGATTCTGGTTATTGTCGAAAAATACTGCTTCATACTGTATAGAATCATTCCCACAATTCGTTAGTTGTACTTGAGCCTCTCCAGACCCACTCAAGGGTGCTGCTATGGTGATGGTGTCTTTTGGATAACAATTTGGCAAGACTTCATGAAGATAAGTAACGAGAAGTAACATTTCAACCATGCAACCTTCTACTATCCTATTTGGTTCAATTTCATAGCTCAACTTGAGCAATTTCCAGGTTTGGACCAACAAGCAAGCATTGTGAAAAATTTCTTCCTTTTCAACTGGCGTAGCGAACATGTCTCCGATAACGTTCTTAACATAGGGGCAATACGCGGCTGTTACAGCCCCCAATATTACGCCATCTTTCAAAT
This sequence comes from Schizotus pectinicornis, assembly GCA_951805265.1. NCBI lineage: Eukaryota > Metazoa > Arthropoda > Insecta > Coleoptera > Pyrochroidae > Schizotus > Schizotus pectinicornis. Next base: position 18,423,489 of record OX638205.1, read on the forward strand.
CATCGTCAAGCATTTCTAGTTGTTTATGAACGTTACACATTTCGGGCCATAAAATTGATTTCTGTTCGGCGTAATGCTGTCTGAGCCAAAGAATCAAGGTCAATTCGTAACTGCTGTAGATACCCACTTCACCTGGTTGCATTTCAAATTGATACTCGGATTGAGAAATTTTATTCAAATCTGGCCTGCTCTTATATTCTGTTATTTCTTTGAAAATTTCCACTCGAAACAACACAAACCGCTTAATGATTTGCAGGATTAGATCCAGCCAACATTGTTTTGATCGTAAAAAAAACTTATCTTGTTCTAATTCCACTTCTTCTTTTTTTTCTATGATTTTGTTGTGTAAAATATAGAAATCGTAGCTCAGCAGGAGATGAGGTTGCACGTGTGGCAACGACACTTGATATTCCCCCAGCAAATCTAGAAGGTTGGTGTAGACGGTGCATCTATATGCCATTTGATGTAATTCATCGTTAGAACTTTGTTCACTGTAAGAAAAGAAGTAAAATTAGAAGTCGTTGGAAAATTATATTTTTCTTTCTAATTCATCCCTATAGTTTAGTAGACATATGAAAAGTTTTAAGTGTGTGTTTTAGAAGAGTTTTTATTTTACCTCGTTACTAATTTTTTTCTTGCGTCGTTCCCGATTAAATTCAGTAAAAATTCTATCAGCGGTAAGTCTGTTTTCTTTGTTTTCTTGGTAAAAAGAAAATTATTTTTCTTTTTATCGGCCAGATCTTCAACATCTATTGGATACTCAAGAAAATCTTCCGGAATTTTATAATATCGCTTTTTTGAAAATCCTTGACAATACACCCAATTTTCTACCACTTGCAACACTTGTCTCATATGTTTGGCATAGATGGATTCATCACAATCGTTGGGAAAAAATGGAAAACTTGATTCGTTGTTGTTTATAAACTTCTCATAAAAGTTCAAAAAACAAAGAGAATTTGAGGACGGGGTAGAATCTGAAGAAGTCATCTGAAAATTAACATATACTTGGATGTAAAAATATCAGGAGAAAACAATTTCGCCAAGATACCTTTGGAGCCAAAGGCAAAACTTCCTCATCGTTGAAGTAACACTTGATGACTTCTACCAACCAATGAGTAGTTAAAATTCCATTTTCTATCACCCCTTTCAGATTAATTTGACAACAAGACCCGCAGGTGCATGATAGAATTACTCGGGAGTCCAAATAAAATGTTACGTTTGATTTTACACCAATAGTTACGGCAATTTCGCGTTTTCCCCATTTACATTCTTTTCCTTCATTGAAGATAACGTAACATATTTCGATATCACTTGAAGACGATAATTTGCAATCTTTAAAATGGTCGGCTAGTATTACAACGATTGTGTATTCATTTTTTATTCTTAGAGGTACTGATTCGAAATAAAGAACGGTGGAAGGGGGAATTATGCTGGGAAACTCATAAATTCCTGAGATGTCAATATAGTTGAAGACTTTACAGTCTTGGTAATTTCGAAGAAAAATTGGTAGTTTTCCATAGTACCTTCCTGTGCTTTGGGGATGAAAGTTTACTTGAAATATTGCTCTTTTGTCAGATTGCAAAAAGAACGCCAGTGCGATTTCGCTTTCAACCCTCAAATCAGAAACGTCTTTCGGAAAAATGCTAAAAGATTCCGTAGCTTCATCCGTTCTTATACAGAGTTCCATAGTATGCTCGCTGGTGTTGGTAATGACCAACTCTTCCTCGATTTTGTTGTTGTAATGGTTCTCGCAGAAGTAGTAGAATTTTAGATTTAGACTTGAAGATTCGATAAATTTTTCAATGGCGCCGCAATTTATTCTGATCGTTGACATTATTAGTGTTTCTTTAAATGTAACTCTCTTCAACTCTTTGTATAAATTGGTAAATTCTTCTACGTAATCCTGAACTTTTAGGATCCCATTTTCACTAGGAGGGCCGATCAAATTATTTAAAACAAACGGTAGAAAAAAATGATAAGTGGCCACGTTATATGGATGGAAGTGTAAAAAAAGCAATTTAGCTTCTTGCGGTTCTAGTGTCAAATCGGGTTCGTGAGGAAGATGACGATCTTCGGATTCTGTTACGCTAAAATCCGGATACTCGTCCATGGGAAAATTAACCAAACACTTGCATTTGGAAACGTTAGTAATTTTGAATGCCAAACAGTCGAAAGCGTAAGGAGATATTTTGCGGTATTGAAGGAAATCAGGCTGTAGAGAAATCTGAGGAAACTCGACTTGGCCACAAATATTGACCTCAATCTCTTTGGTTTCTTCAATGATACAGGTGAATTTGGTCCAAAAGGTCATGGCAACTTTTAAAAGAATAACTATAGTCATAATTTGATTACCTTTGCCCTTAAGAACGCCATCTACAGGTGATATTGTTATTCCATGGAAAGACTCTGGATTGTCAATTCTGAAAATGACGGAATCTCTTCCCAAGTTTTTTAAAACTAGTTTTTGAACACTCGGCATATTCAAAGGAATTACTCCAACATCAATTCTACTTGTGTTAAAGTAAACTGATTGATTACATTTATTATGGGATAGTTGTACTGTTTGCTTTACCCCACTATCAGAGTTTACCGAGCACTCGACGCTATTACTGAAAGTCGGGTTCGGCTTGTAAGTTATCATGCAGGTAATATAATGTTCAGAGGGGATGGTTCCGGACATTGGGTAAATTTTGAAAGAACATGGTGGAATTTCCCAATAGAAGCCCTCAGGAGCGTTTAGGTCATTGAACAACTGTATGAACTTGTAATTATCGTCTTTAACATCAAAGTGAACAGCACTTGAAGCTAATCTGATCCTTTTGGAGATTACCTCAGCAATTGTGGCTACTTGAAAAACATGACTTTCGTTCACTACGACCTCGATTGTTACGTTGTATTTTCCCGTAGTAAATGACGAGAAGATGAAGGGAATTTTTTTCGTTTCACCTCCATTTATAACGGCACGTCTGCCGTCGCGAAATGCGACGCACAATTTTGAGGAAGTTAAGTAGATTCTAATCGGGAATTCGTTCAAGTTGATAATAGAGAAAGATTCTTCAAGAACCGTGTAGGCCGCAATCTGAAAATGATGTGTTTTTTGTGTTTTAATCTAAGATTAAAGCCACTTACTTTTTTCAAACGCATGAATTTTGGAAAGATTTTGATATTGTGCAACTGTTTTGGTGTTAACGGTATAAATGGAGAGTATCTTTTGGTTGTCATTCGCGACGTCACTTTGGAGCAAAATTTAGTGTTTTTACGAAATAACCATTTCGAATTAGTTAAGTCGTACTCTGATTCGCACATTATCAATTCCTTTAATTTTCTCGCTTTTTTGTTATCCATATTCTGTCTCAGATAGCTCGCGTTGTAACTTTTATTGGTATTTTTCTGATCCAGTTTTTTTAAATGGAGATTTGGTGTCGCTTTTGGTCTAAAAAGAAAATATTTTTCAATGTCTCAAAACTCCGGAAACGTTAGATTACCCTCCTAGTTTCTGCACTTGTTTCGCAAAACAAGAACTACCAAGCTTATTAACAGTCAATATGCCATTGGTGATCAACGTGACTTCTACATCAGTACGTCCAACTTTTCTCAAGCAATCTTTGTTAGGTAAATCGTAATAGAGCAGATCGAAGGAAATTTTGTTGACAATTTTTCCGATTCTTGCCGTCCTAAATGAGACATTAACTTCAAGGCTTTCTTTAGCTTTCAGCTCAAACTCTTCGGGAAAAACTTCGATGGATGCTATCTTAACATATTTCAATATTATCGGAAGATAACAATTTTGGTTGTGCAGATAAAGCGTTCGTTTATAAACCTGATTTAAATGTAAATCTTTCAAAGTTATCAAATCGGGCCGTACAGTTACGGAGACGATTTCTTTTTCACCATGAAGACAAACTCTGAGTGCTTGACCGCTTCTAGTGACCCTTTGAGAATCGTCCAATTCATCTTCCTCTATAACCCCTTCTGCCCGAACTTGGGATAAGAGAAAGTCTTCGTTGTGAGATGGAAGGATAACGACGGATTCTCTTATGCTCGTCTCGTTGGGAACTTCATCGATTTCTAAAATTTCCGTCACAAAGCATAATTCTACTTCATAGAGAAATGTGAAGAGGTACTTACCTTTGATGGTTCCTGACGCTATGTCTCTCCATCGCATTCTCAGTACTCTTAGAAAGCAAGCGAAAAATTCTTTGTTTTGTTTGCGTCCTGGTTGCTTCCTCGGAGTGAACCTGAAGGGGTCGTGTAATCATCAGTACGTACAAAAATCGTAAAAAGACAAGGAAGTCAAAATAAATTGATAAAATGCAAAAAATATAACTTGTTCCTCACGTGATTTGTACCACGCTGCCTCTATCAGCGTACATCCGACCATCAATAGGTGACACAAAGAAGTTATTATAATCTTCTTCGATTTCTTTAGCGTTCCTTAACGGCTGAAAGCAACGTAAGTAATTACAACCAGTCGCTTTTGCATATAAATAATAATTGCATATTTAGAACTCACCATTGCATTTCCGTTATACTCTGCCATCACGTAGAACATCGAGTTTGAGGAACTATAGTTTTTTAATATCAAAGGTTTTGTGCATCTGGCTCCATAATAAGTTCTCGGAAACTCAACAATAGTGAAATTAAAAGTGTTAAAATAGTTTCTGCCAACAAAAAGTTTTGGTTCTATGAAAGTTCCTTTTACTATTATCCTCTGAGGCGGCGAACTTTTAATCCAAAACTCTTTCACAAAATCTCCGGTTTTTGATCCGACCAGTTCTACACGTAACGTTACCGAATTCATTGCCTGAAGAGAGTTGAAATTCAAAAAGGGTATTGTTCGCAAAATTGATACCAACGTGGACAATTCCTTTCATTGGTTCGACGATTAGTTCGAGTTCGTTTCTACCCAGATCGATAGCGAAGTTGTATCCCTTGGATCCCGTGTTGCGAATGGTGAGCGTGCGCGTCGTCGCGGCGTTGACGGCGTCGATCCGACCGAAATCCACGAATTCGGGCTGAAGCGTGATCACGGCAACAGACAGGGTCCTGGGGGAAAAACGGGATTAGATCAGATTGCCGGAAGGTAAAGTATGCGGACAGGGCCGGACAAAAGTGGAGTAGATGCTTCAAAAGGCGCTAACCTCCAAGATGGGCAGTGCCATCAGTTCGTTTGCCTTAACATTGTATTATGATTCTTGCAAAAGAGCTTTACAACGAAAGTGATTGCGCTTAACAACACAATTTAACAGCATTTTTTATCAACTGTGCTGTCGGTTTCTAGACATGATGCTACTTAAAGCGCTTACACGTAAAGTTTATACTGGATCCATTTTTCGTTGATACAAATCGGCACGAAACCATGTGTCACTCCTAAAGATCTAGAGTAGGTGTAAACAACGGTTCTTGTAATCTTCAGTCCGGGAGATAGATGAAGCCCTTTCTTAAAAGTTTTCATTTTGAACGACTAAAATAAAAAGAGAGTCGAGTGGAATTAGACAATTTTCTTCAAGCTAAAGAAACTAGTTCTACCTCTTATTAAATAACAATTTTTTTTAAAGATTAAATTCAAACTCCACTTTAAAAGAAGTGTGAGATAATATCAAAAATCACATGCTATGGTACAAAATCGTTTCTTATAAATCTTAAGGATAAAAAATAATGTTACCTGAGAGTTTGGATCGCACAGTCTGACAAATGCCGTTTTCTTCCCTCCATTCTGAATAACAAGCTTCTGGTTAAAAGTTTTCCCTTCGAACGCGTTAGCAAAGACCATAACTCCTGGCGTCATCCTCACACCATCGACAACCCTACTTTCATCTATGGTAAAGACATCCGAGTCCAAATCTTTCGCTTCCGAAATGGCTTGAGTGTCGGATATGCGATGGAAACTTTCCAAATCACCCATATTCATTTCGAGCCGTGTCAAAACTGACACTAATATAACTTGACTTTATCAAAACCTAGGCAGGTTTTGGGGTGCGCTTCTCTATGCAAATTCCGGTGCGGTAACAGTCAACGAGCCGTGTTGACTCCGGTCTCATTAATCATGCCGCATCGCCGAGCCCGCCAGAGACTCCAGAGACCTCTCGAGCGCTAGGGTGATTGATTGTAAAGTCGCCTGTGCACCGGAAAACTGATGGTCCTCCGTGTCGCTTCATCATAACTCTCCCGAGTACCGGGAAAAAATGTTTGTCGCCGTAACGGCCTGAAAAATATAGTATAATATAGTATACGTACTAGCCAGAGCTAGCTACTAAGCTGAAGGTTTTGGACTTGCAGTCTTAGCAACTCATAATCGAGAAACTTTTTGAACGTCCTAGAATATTTTTAATTAATCCTTAAAACTTTGGATTGTTCTGAAAATGTTTAAAATATAAATAAAAATTGCCTGAAATTTAATTTTGACTAAAATAATTATTGCCCTACATAAACGACAGCAATTTTTTGACAAAAGATGAAAACACGTCCTAAAATCTTAAAGGTCGCAATAAATCTTAAACACAACTCAATCTACGACAACTAAAGTTTGTAAAATCAGCTGAAATGCTTGAAAAGACGTAAAAAGTCATCTAAGACCAGCAACGTTTTGCCGCAAAATGCGCAAAAACATCTAAAATTTGCGATTTTTCCAAAAAAGTGGGACGGTGATGACGTCACTACGCACAATACGGCGGGCGACAAAATTGACAAATTCGAAATCTGTGTAAAATCATTTTCGTCGAGCCTAAAATGGGCGGGGCCATCAGTTTGCATTTACACCCCACCTCCTAATAACATATCTACTGCCAACGTAAATTCGCAAAAATTAAATTTACGTCAAATTAAGAATTGAGGTGTTATAATAATTTATCTATTTTGTCTTAAGCAATAAGAATAAAAAAAGCTTTGGATTAACTTTGTAATTCATTATAAGGCCGATGAGATGATGTTTCCTTTGGCACAGGTGGAAGAGTCAATGACCGGACCGCATTGTTTTGATGTGGCGGTGACAGTGGCAGTTACTGGTTAAAATAAAAACTATTATTTTTACTAATCAGTTTTAACTACATACATACCTAGTTGATAGTAGTAGTAGCTTGGAGTAGTAGCTCATAATCGAGAAACTATATTTAGTTCTGCTGAGAACGGCCTGAGGACTAAGCAGTTGGCGATGCCCCAGGGATGCAACTCTCGGCGCTCTAATATAATTAGCAGGGAAGCTGCCGGATGGATCTTCATGTCCTTTATGCTGACTGTGTCATTGTGAGTCCTCCGGGTGCAATGGTGAACGTAAAACGAGAGACGACAACGACCGGCTGCTGTTTCGTCATGGGACTCTACTTATTGTGATACGGTCAAACATCCAAGGGTGATTTGTTCGCTAATTTCTTTGCTTCCCAGTGCAATTTTAACGAAATAAGGAATAAAATAAGGAAATAAGACAGGGAGTACGGCTTACATAATAATACGTTTTTAATTGTTTGTTTTCCTTACATAATTTGATAAGGTCTTCTAGCAAAGTAGAGTTTATTAAAACTCTAGGAGAACATCCTAGAGGATTACTTAAGAAAATTTGTTGATTCATAAAAGTAATTGCGTTAATTATGCCAACAATAATTGTGGAATAAGAATTAGCAAGAAATTAAGCTAATCTTCACCAAGAAGCATCAGGCATACCTATAACTATGTTTAATACGTCTTACGATTATATAACAAGTGTTATACGTTGTTGTGTTGCAACTGTTAAATCGGCCTTGATATTGTCAACAATTGATTACATGGATATCCGCCGTTTAATTTAATGACTCGTCTAATTAACATACTTGGATATTTAATTAAATGTTTGTTTTTAACAAAGAACTTTTACTATGCAAATCGACTTATTCAGTGATTGTCTCTTAATTATATTGATAGCCAAGACGATGTGTTGTATAGCCTTCACGACCAAATCAAACCACCAATGCGTAATTCCATTCTTGAGTTGTAGGTATGAGAAAAATCTCGAAAAACACCATGTTACACTTCACCGCTGATGACATTGACTTTCTAATTTCTCTTCGTTTCACGTGGCAAGCCACTAGAAATAGGAGCTAAAACTGCTAAAACAGTTAATGAAGATTCCGCATATCGAGGTGAAAGTTATATTTAAGCGTTCAAAACAAAAAGTTTGTTCGGCTAGAAGTAGGCGAAATTAATTGGAAAAATTCAGAGAAGGGCGCCCGGGGGCTGGTAATTTTTAATTATTAAATATTGAAGGAGGTCGGCGAGGCGTGTGTCTGTGGGTTGCTGCTCTGTTTGCTAATTCGTTTATCCAAACATCTCGACTCTTTTGGGGGAACTCCGCTCCAATTGAATTACGACCCCTCTCGCGCACTTGACGCTCCGTATTATTCGACAATAAAAACACATTATATTCGGGAACTTTCCGAATTGGATAAGCAGTTTTCATAGCGGTCTAATCGGCAATGAAACGAAAGCTTCAACTTCCCTTGGCAATAACAATGACCCGAAGACACTTGGCCGAGCAAGGTTTTTAGAGATTGATTAACAATTTTTATTAATACATTTTTTGCGGTCAAGTCTATAGTCAGGTGATTCCTAAATATTAAAATAACCCATTTTAAAATGTGTTTTAACAATAGAATAGAAAAAAAACTGCTGGGTGTTTTAATGTTATTATGTTGAGTCATCTGTTAACAGTTTTCCGATGCAGGTCAGATTACACAACAACGGCAATATTTAATAAACAATAAATAAATCAACCAGCAGGAAGCCCTACAACGCCCCTTAGAGTCGGCTGTATCAAGACTGCCGGTTACGCTCGGGGAGCCTCCTGCCGAGTCATGAAAAACACCCTTGCTCTAACAATCAGCCACACAGCCATAAATATTAATTTAATTTTTTATCATCCACGATTGCAACGTGTTAATTTACTATTGTTGTTTGACATATTGAACCTCATAAATGCCAACATAATAATTCATCTCTGCAAGTGCTTCCATTGATGGGTCTACTTCATAACATTTTTTAACTAATTCGTAATGAAAATTGTTCAACTTTTACAACCTCTGTCGCAATTATGGCAGGAAAATCGTTTACTTTTTTTCCAGAATTATGGCTATTGATTGTGCCTCTCTTTTGGGATTTTTCCTGGCATGTCGATGTTAGCGCGTTGCCAAGGAAACGCCATTGCTGCCAACCACACCCAGAAATATTAAACGCCATCAACCTCCTCCGCGTTTCTGTTTTTACGAACGTTCCACCAAGTTCTATCTAAACCCATTTCTCAGGAAATGTTCGGTTGGCGATTTGTTACCCTGTCCTTATCTATCTCTTTACTTTATTTACTTTGATGACATGTTTAGAATCGAATCTATTGAGCATTGAGCGACCGAAAGAAAAAATAACCAAAAGAGGGAAAATTTTACAATATCCAACATTGATTAAAAGCTTTGTTTCCAAAGAGCATAATTTTTGAGTTATTACTTGGGGCGGTTTTCAGTGGGACAGTCTGTATGTATATCTTTCATTAAAAGTACACTCTTGTATGTTGTACAAAACATACACTTTGTCTAAAACTTATCGCATTGAAAAGATAATATTTTCTTCTTAGTCTTGTAATCATGGAATTTATTACAAGAGGATGTTAATTAGCATTTTGATTTTGAGTGTGAGTCGCATACTTTTTCGTTCTTTTTTTTTTAAATATAAATACCTATATGTATATTCAATAATATTTTTTTTAAATTTGTAGAGAATTTGCAAGCACTAAAGTAATTTTTAAGTTACTCCCGAAATCGTAATTTTACGTAAGATAAAGGTAATTGTTTACAATGCCCACTTTTCGCTTTTTGCGGTGTTGCCTTTGGAAACCATCGTGAAACATTATAATGCCATTTGAAGCAATAAAATGTTGTGCAAACGATAAATAATTTTATACAAAATTTATAGATGTAGATGTGCTAGGGCAAGGAAAATAAGATTTAAAATAGAAGTGGTTTGCACAAGAAAAAAATATTGATTTTCGTAATGTATGCTTGGTGAGAAATGCTTTGGTGTAATTAGTTTTTTGAAAATTGAAGAGTGGATAAAGTAAACAATGACCAAAATAAATATATAATTAAAAGGTGACTACCTAATTAGAAATTTTTGTTAAAATTCTTGTTTGAAGTGTTACGAATTTGTGATCACGATCTTTGAGGAGACTATCCGGGTGGATTCAATTAGGCGTCTCGATGTTTGGCCTCGTAAACGCCGTCCTTCCTGTTGATTTTTTCGTTGTCCTTTTTAACGAGCCGCATTGCTCACCATCTCCCGACTATCTTCGTACATCCTGTCAGGACGAAAAGGATGTTCTCGATGGGAGTGTCCGAAACTTGCGCCGACGCTCGGCGTCTCGTGACGTCACGTCCCATAATCAAGACTGATTTCAATAATGGCGTCGTTGTGTGCAGGGTGGAGGGGGTGAAGTAGACAGACTCCTTTACTACAGTGAATCTCAGGGCTCGGGGTGAAACACTTAGTGAAATTAAACGGACCAGACTAACTTAACGCAAATTGAAAAATATAACCTACATGAGACATACGTGCGGGAATTAACTGCGCTATCATGCTAAATCAGTGAAAAGCTGGGAAATAGTTGGAGATGGTGTTTGGGAAACTCGATATCGCCATCGTCGAGTGAACATTGTAAAAATTTGCTTAATTTAATATCAAAGTTATCGATAAACGCGATAAGTTAAGAGCGGACAAATTCGTGTTATTCGAAAAAGTGCTGTGAAATCGACTATGTCCATTTTGGACCAGTCCCGTGGTCTTCCGTTGATACAAGGAATGACTCCTGGTTCCCAGTCTATGATGCCACCGCACACCATGGACGGGACCCCCAATTCCGAAGTACTGCTTGCTTTGCTAGCCCGAAACAAAGCATTGGAAGGTAAGAAAAACCATCGCACTTTACAAAAGGGAACCGACTCAAAGCAGAAACTCTCACACGTCCTCCTGTTACCGAGTTAGTGGTAGCAGCAAGGCAAGCGAGATTACTGAAACCATCCATTTAGACGGCACGAGCTTCGAAAGCTCGATTTTTGACGGGCGGTTGGCAAAGAGGCGCATCAATTGTAACGTAATTAGTTTCCCGGCGGGATTGAGGGCCGATTCTTTGTCGGGATTAAAGTGCTACAACAGATTTCCCATGTGAACGGATCGTGCGTCGCTACTGTTGCTCTCCCGGTAACCGGAGTATTCAGCCACGTGGAGGCGCGTGGCGGAGCCCACCCTGCACGTGCCCTAAAAAGCGCACAAACACCCACCAGCAAGTGCCGTCACGGCGATGTCTGCCGCTAACCGTCGCGCTTACGTGTAATTATAGACTTTACCGGCGGCGGCAACATCGGATGTACATTTAACAGAAGACCGACGGTGCTTTAATATTATAATGGCACAGCAAACACTTTCAACGACCATTCTCTATCATGGTCGCTCTTTTAATCACAGCAAATGTGTCTTTATTCATCGTAATCTACAACATTATTTACTTATGTGCTTTAGATCCTACTTATAGGTACCTGTTGCAGATTGTGGCAATCGACGGTATAATTATTCTTTTATACTAGTTTTTTTTTTTAAACAGTTTTGTGTTTGCTTTTATGGTTACGAAAACTCTTGATTTTATAACCGCTTTCATAAAAGTAAATAGATAAAGGTTTAGAAACAAGCTAAACGCGGTCTTATAAAATATCTACTATACAATTTCAAAAACCGCCATCTAATAAAACGACCGACTGAAATGTCAAGTTTCCTATTTCGCAAACAGAGAGTATAAATATTGTTTTAAAATTTATTGTCCTAGGCTTTTATATACTCGGTGTCGCTCTAGGAGCCCATGTTTCCTTTATATCAAAACGAAATTCAATTTTTTTAATTTATTAAAGAAGTTGCGATAGCTTTTGATTTTAATTTGGCTTCATTTAAGGTTTTTTTAATTTCTTCTCTGAATCTCAAATTATCGAGTCACTGATGATCTTGAAACCACTGCCTGGCCCATTCGCGATCGTAAGCGCGATAGGTAAGTGAACATTAGGTCATAGAGGGTGAATCATAAGGCAGCAGATGGTTCAGTGGTGCACGCATGGTATAATAAACCATCACCATCCACCGATCATGACAGGACAGATGAAACAACTAATACTTCACAACTATATCTCGCATCCATCTAGCACACGTTGCCAAGTGTTTTGGATAAAACAAGTGGGGTGTCTTTGAAGGTTGAAAATTGAAGGATCAGTAATTATTGAGAAATCTCAGCAAAAATCCGGATCATCACCGGAAACGAGTTACGTCCGACGCGTGTTTTCAAATTGAACGCCGCAATTGTTAATCGCCGGAGTATCCCCTTCAAGAGCCAACTGTTGACACCCCGAAACACCCCATATGACTTCCGGTGAAAACAATGACTATTCCGGTCCCGGAACTCGTCTCTTTATAATAATTATGCCTAACGTTTTCCGCAATTGACGTTCATAATTTATTTATTTTTGTTATTAAGAAATCCATAAAACAGATTGCGTATTAATTTGTGAATTAAATTGTACAAGTACCTAGATAGGTACCTAGATGTATACTTTAGCGTGGATATTTCGATAAGCAGGTAAGTATATGAATAAAAATGTTATGTTGGGCAATAATTCTAGATAATTATAATCGCCGAACTGATAAGGACTCTTATATTTACATTCATAAAAAAATATCGTTAACAGATCTAGCAAATAATCAGGAGACCGCCACTTGAATAATAAGAAAAACAAACAATTAAAATTATTATAAATAGACCGGGTTGTAGTATGAAATCAAACCGCAGGGGTAAGCGCCGGTTAAACAAGGGGTGGACGCTGGGGAAGCCTCTATATAGTCATCCTTCACGGTATAATTTGTACCCTCCAGAATTATGAACATATTTACTGATTGTCTCCAGAGGATTCGTTGATATGCACCGCGCCCTTTTCAACTGAATTATAGATTTTGAGAGTTTCAGGAAAAAAAATTGCGTGTCGATCCTTCATAATAATCGCTCTAATGGCTCTTTGTGACAAATTCCAAATTTGTACACAGGTGGTCTCAAATAACAAACAAGAAAGGTTTTCTAAAATTTACAATCCCATTCCAAAGTTTTTAGAAAAATTATGACATTATGAATTGTGACATGGGCTATATTTTAAAGATTATCTACGTCGGATGTAAACATTTGTCTTGCGTATATGTATATTATGAAAGATTAGTTCAAGTCGATATGGCAGATGGCTCGAGTTTATCCGAGCGTCCAGATAAACCTCTGTTTTGACAAAGAGGTTTCTCCATCCATCCTACAATCTGTCCACGGCCCCCGATTCATGGCGGTAAGCCCTTCAATTCACGGTCGACTCGAGCCGTATTCATGACGATGATTAGGGACAAAACGCTCCTTGCTTTTCTAATCAAACAAAACCCGCTGACTTCTCACAACAATGGTTTCCCGGACGCAGAATGGACTGATTGAAGCCATGTAATGCTCGGCTTAGATCCCCGGATCCCCGTATATTTCATCAGGGTCCCGAACACCATTTACTTGTTCCATCATCCCCTTTTCGTCTTGACGTTTTCGTGCCATATTTCGTCCATTGTTCCGGGTTATGTTCTCTTACGAGACTGATTAAAACGAGGGCGCGCGAATACGGTAACATCTTTGTCATTAAAATAATATTAAAAATCAAACAATTATCGACAACCCTCTGGTACTCCCGGTCTAATCTACAAAAAGGGTCTATTACGATGTTACTGGTCGAGCACGTATTGTCGCCTCCACTTAGCTTCTCCAAATCTGGCTGGCGGATCTTTGGACACGCACACCCCCTCTAATCCGGAACTGTAACAAGGGCCCTATTTACAATGCGATGTAAGCCACGCTCATTCTAAACACTATCGTATTGTCATCTGTTTGGTCACAAATGCAGTTTGGTTGTTTGCCATTCAGATCAGATCTGTAGTCAATTCTAGTAGGTACTTACCTACGCCTCGTCGAAAATTCATATTAAGAATTTCATACAGAATAAGGCCGGCGTGATTCGGTGATTTCATAACAAGTAACGGTGTGGTGATTTCATATAATGAAGCGGGTTTGGTAATAATTATAGGTGATAAAAGACCACCTGCGGCTTGAAGCCAAATCACCTAACATTAGCGTAAGGGAGGAAGCTTTCAGCGGAGCGAAGGGAAACTATAGGGGTTCAATTTTTCATGGGAACTGAAATTTTAACGAAATGAAATTTTGTCGATTAAACTTTCTTGTTTACAATGTTTTGTTTACAATGTAACATAAAATTGTGAGTATTTAGGATATTTCGGTTGCTTGTCCGAAAAAGTAGATCGCATGTTTTGCGAAAACCGGTGCGGAATACCTTATAATTATAATGAGTAAAGGAAAGGGACTACCTTGAAATCTGCATATTAGTAGACGCTAACTACTTCCAACTACATTCGGAAATAATTTTGATTACAAATCAATTACAAATAATTGAGTCGTTTCAATTTCAGTTTGGTGCATTCGTAAAAATTTTTGGGATATTACGGATGTTACCTACTTATTGTGATTGTGATTGTCTTATAAATACTTTTACTATCAATTAAAAAAACTATTTAATTACTATTGTAAAGATATTATTAACCCCTGAATAGAAAGCGATTTCCTCAACAGTTTGGACCTAGTATGTCCTGGTAATTTGTAATACATACATTGAAATGCACTAGTGTTAAAAGAAAATCAATGACAACGACCTGTCTATAACTCTATACATCATGATGTGTTAGCTTGAATTTTGTAAAGCATTTGCTTGCTATTTTCTCATGGGCATAACATTACCTAATCAACCGAAAAACACACTTGATGCAATTAATTATTTAAAAAATATATATCATTCCCTATCATATTTTCGAGAGCTCATTGAGGAACCTGTTAAGACAAGGACTTGTTTCACAACGAACTTAGTCGAGCGGTCTTGAACTCCTTGGGAGCCCGGATTTTGCGTCCTATGACAACCGATTCCATGTAAAAGGAAATATAATGTTGTCGCGCCCGTCCATCCACTCATCGGCCACATGGCGGTCGCGTGCGGCGAAGTCCGCCAAGTGACACGTGCTGCCTCATCTGCCCCATCGCAGGGACAAGGTACGGCTTCGTACTACATAATATACTCCCATCTGTCGTTCCAAAACTTGGATGTCGTCCGAAATTCAGAACCACAGCACATGGTGCTTCGGGGGTGTAGGATTTGAAGTTGGTGGCGGCGGTGCATAGGGCATTGCATCTCCCCGGCCATGATTACGACGGGAGCGGCCTCGCTCCCCGCTCTAATCATGCTGAGTGCTGTGTGAATGGAAGCCGAGGCCGCCCCCGCACACGCATCATCGACCGCCGCCTCATTTGCCTGCAACCCTAAAGGACTATAATACACACATGTATCGATATGCGCCGGTATCTAATAAGACTAAAAGCATTCGTTTAACACGTCTTTGTTTTGTTGTATAAGGAACCAATTTTGATCAAAACTTTGTTACAATAGGTATAGGCAGCCAAAGGTCGTTCGGTCGAGTATTCACATGTTTCTATGGAACGCCGTTGTACTATTTATTTCCTAATTTTATAAAGAAACATTATATAGAAAAACATTTGTTTTAAAATCAATTCTAATGTTTCTTGAATATTTTATGTACAATATGACTGTTTGATTGACAAATTTTGCAAATATAATATGTTTGTCGAATAAAATTGATTCATGTATACATTAACATTCACTACAAACATGTAAAAGCAACGAATTTGGATGGAAGAATGAAATTTTTAACATGGCATTTTAATTCATGCAACGCTTTATTTCATGAAACATTTTTATGTTACACTGTCAAGCCGCAAACTAACGTGCATCACACCAATATGACCCTTATTATCACATGCAATAAGGCGGTAAGCGATTGTGGCTCACTTTTATTAATGTGAATGATGAATTCAAATGTTACATGAATTAATATGTTTGTTGATAATTTTAATTCTTTCATTTAAATTCGGTAATTTCAAATGTTTGTAGTAAATTTTCATGCAAACAAATCATTTCAAGAATAATTCTAATACAGCAATCAATTTAAACCATCAAGTTTGTTAAAACAAACATTTTTAAAAGAACAAAATTAAAGAAATTGCAATAGAAATTACAGAATTTTTACGACAATAAATAAAACGTTTGTATAAAATTTTGAAGTGAATGGCCAAAATCACATTGATATAAAATGAAAAGAAAATATCATAAGAAATCTGGTATTTTAAATATTTATTTGCCACTAATGGCGTATTTAAGGGGTTTGTTTAACAAATGACCGGGCTCAAATAGTTTGTTGTGTTAAAGTGATCCGTGAAATAAATTGTTTGAATAAAAATTTACTACAAACATTTGAAAGCAGCGAATATTGTAAGATGACTCGAAAAAATCAACAAACGTTTCAATTTATGCGACATTTTAAATCATCAAACAAACATAGTAAGTTCAGTAAACGAAATAATTTCTTCTAAGTATTTCTCACTGTTTACATGTTTAGCGCAACTGATATTATCAACAATCATTGTAATTAAAGTATCATTTTAATTTGTCAAACATAAAAATGGCATGTATTTAAATTAATGAATTAAAATGTTTGTAGATGAAGGCGTGCAGTTATCATCAACCATTTTAATTATTTATTGACTGCTATTTACATGTTTAATGAACAAAAATGTTATATTTGAATACAAGTTCCCGATGCAATTTAGTTGATTTAGAATGTTTGACGAGAAATTTTTACCAAACGTTTTATTTGGGCGAATTCTCAATACAACTTGGTTGATTTACAATGTTCGACGAATTAAATTGTTTGACAAAAATATTTTACCAAACAATTAATTGGGCAACTTCTAGTTACAATTTAGTTGATTTAAAATGTTTGACAAAAATATTTCATATTATGTTGGTTTATAATGTTTGACGAATTAAATTGTTTGACGAAAATATTTCACCAAACGTTATAATTGGACAACTTCCAGTTACAATTAAGTTGATTTAAAATGTTTGACGAATTAAATTGTTTGAAGAAAATATTTCACCAAACGTTATAATTGGACGACTTTTAGTTACAATTTAGTTGATTTAAAATGTTTGATGAAAAATTTTTACCAAACAATTTAATTAGGTGAGTTCTCCATTCAATTAAGTTGATTTAGAATGTTCGACGAATTAAATTGTTTGACGAAAATATTTCACCAAACAATTTAATTGGAAGAGTTCTCGATATAACTTAGTTGATTTAAAATGTTTGACGAATTAAATTGTTTGACGAAAAATTTTTATCAAACAATTTAATTGGGCGCTTCGAAGTGCGGTGTTCCAACGTACTACATTATTGTGCTGTGTAAGTGGTGCTTCAAAATTTGGCGCCTGGTCACGCACGGCCACAGCGCACGGCGCACCGGGTGGCGAACTCCAATCGTCGCCTTCCCGCCTTTGTCGTCGTCCTTCGTCGTCCGTTGTCGCCGTTTGAAGCACCACTTACACAGCACGATAATGTAGTACGTTGGAACACCGCATTTCGAAGCGCCCAATTAAATTGTTTGATGAAAATTTTTCGTCAAACAATTTAATTCGTCAAACATTTTAAATCAACTAAGTTGTATCGAGAACTCTTCCAATTAAATTGTTTGGTGAAATATTTTCGTCAAACAATTTAATTCGTCGAACATTCTAAATCAACTTAATTGAATGGAGAACTCACCTAATTAAATTGTTTGGTAAAAATTTTTCATCAAACATTTTAAATCAACTAAATTGTAACTAAAAGTCGTCCAATTATAACGTTTGGTAAAATATTTTCTTCAAACAATTTAATTCGTCAAACATTTTAAATCAACTAAATTGTAACTGGAAGTTGTTCAATTATAACGTTTGGTAAAATATTTTAGTCAAACAATTTAATTCGTCAAACATTATAAACCAACATAATATGAAATATTTTTGTCAAACATTTTAAATCAACTAAATTGTAACTAGAAGTTGCCTAATTAATTGTTTGGTAAAATATTTTTGTCAAACAATTTAATTCGTCGAACATTATAAATCAACCAAGTTATATTGAGAATTCGCCCAAATAAAACATTTGGTGAAAAGTTTTCGTCAAACATTCTAAATCAACTAAATTGCATCGGGAACTTGTATTCAAATATAAAATTTTTGTTCATTAAACATGTAAATAGCAGTCAATAAATAATTAAAATGGTTGATGATAACTGAACGCCTTCATCGACAAACATTTTAATTCATTAATTTAAATATATGCTATTTTTATGTTTGGAAATTAAAATGTCGCATGAATTTCAATGATTGTTGATAATTTTCATTTCCGAATATAAATTGGGCAATATTGAGCAATTATTTTAATAATTAAATTTAAGTGTTTCTTATTTTTATGGTTGATGACTTACTACGTTACATGAATTAAAATGCCTTTTTAAAAATTTCATTCTTCCATCCAAATTCGTTGCTTTTACATGTTTGTAGTGAATGTTAATGTATACATGAATCAATTTTATTCGACAAACATATTATATTTGCAAAATTTGTCAATCAAACAGTCATATTGTACATAAAATATTTAAGAAACATTAGAATTGATTTTAAAACAAATGTTTTTCTATATAATGTTTCTTTATAAAATTAGGAAATAAATAGTACAACGGCGTTTCATATGTTTCTGAATTAATTATGGCAAATTTTTGTTATTTCAATAATATCATATTAATTATTAATTAATTACGTTTTTACTTCTACTTCTGTCATTTATTTCTTTATTTTCTATTTACTGTAAAGCAAATCTATAGATACTAATTTAAATTGGTATTTAAAACAGACATAAAAAATATCATCAAAATAGTACCTATACAATTAATTAGAAAGACGATTTAAAAACCTATTAATTTATTGCTACAAATTTATTTAAATAAAAAAAATAGAATAAAATTATTACACAATAAAACACCCAATTAACGTTTAAGTCATTGTGAAAATTTAATGGTGCAAACAAGGAGCGTCCTCGGCAGGAAGTTGACATCACCCATCGTGAAAAAGAGTCGCGTCACAAGGATAAAAAAGAATCGAGATCTCTCCTTGCAATATTTAGTGAATTATTCTGCTCGTTAATAAACTCATTCTCCTGAAATTCTTACAATAATTACTGTCATTATCTATTAATTTATAGTGATTAATTTAATTGCGAGTGCTTGTTGCAGAAAAAGTATACAGGGTGATTCACGTAGCCCGTGCATTAGAAGTTTTTCAACTTTCAGTTGGATTAAAAATTTGAAACTTGGGAGAGAGTCATAATCAGTCATGCTCATTCTATCTAAAATATTTTGAGCTCTCTAGCTATACAGGATGTGCCAAAAGTCGGTATCAACTTTCTTATTTTAAATGGAAACGTACCATTTTTTCTACATGGTTCAATTGGTCTTCCAACTCTCAGCTTTTATAATACTTGTTATGCCAACTTATCTGACAATTTTAGACATTATGTTAATTTATGTGAAAAAAACGATCGATGTGGTAGCTTACAAAGAAATTCGTATCTGGCAGACGATTCAGAATTTATGAAAAACAATGTGGCTCTTCTTATTTTGTTACTGTCGAATGCTCTTATTATTCTCTCTCTTAATTCGTCTATGTTGCGAAGTGATGAAGTATAAACTAAATCTTTTATTCGACCCCAAACATAAAAATCTGATGGGGTAATGTCTGGAGATAATAAGAGCATTCGACAATCTTCCAACAAAATTAGAAGAGGTACACAATCTGTTGAAAATAGATTATTAGAATGTAGTAATAAAAATGGTGCTCACATTGAACATTTACATTAGAATTTTGTTAAGATGGTTCTTAATAGTTTTTGTTGTTGTTGTTTTATAAAATTAATAAGGTATTCACTTTATAATTAAATTGTTGCAATTGTCTTTGGTTTCCAGGGCATACTTGAATAGCCAAAAAATCTTTCGGCAAGATTGATGGAATTTCTGGATTTTAATTTTTAATTTGATAGAGGATGAAGTTAGGTATAGGAAATGCTTAAGTAACTCATCCCAAAATACAATTTTTTATCGAATGGTGCAAAAAAAAATCAGTAGGTGCCATTTAAAAAAAAATGACTTTTTGACGATTTTTGGTTGCGATATTTGAAAATTGTCTGCACCCATATGGTACAAAATGGAACCACCATTAAGATATCAGAAGTTAGTCTGGACTTTGAACTAAGTACTTTACAAATTGGTTGTCATAAATTCAAAACTGTCTGCCAGATACGAATTTCTTTGTAAGCTACCACATCGATCGTTTTTTTCACATAAATTAACATAATGTCAAAAATTGTCAAATAAGTTCACATAACAAGTGTTACAAAAACTCAGAGTTTAAAAACCAATTAAACCATGTAGAAAAAGTTGCACGTTTCTATTTAAAATAAGAAAGTTGATACCGACTTTTGGCACATTCTGTATAGCTAGAGAGCTCAAAATATTTTATGAGCATGACTGATTATGACTGTCTTCCAAGTTTCAAATTTCTAATCCAACTGGAAGTTGAAAAACTTCTAATGCACGGGCTACGTGAATCACCCTGTATACGCTCCTAATCAACAGTTCTCGTGTTATAAAAAATGAACTCGATCATTAATTGATAAGTAATAAAACTGATGGGTTGGGGAGGAGAAGAAGAAAAAACGCAATAGTCGCAATAGATCAATTGGTAGTGATATGATGGATTAAATATTAAACAGTCGATTGATTAAATATGGATGCGGTTATTTGAAATAGTTGTCATCATGACTTGTGGTGTTGAATAATAACACAATAATTACCATTAGGGCAAAACCGTAAGGGACGTTTTTAGCTTTTGTTCGTATTGACACGCTACGTTGCTCATTGAGGTAACATCATCTCTATTATTCATTATTCCCGATACGTTTGTCGCACTTCTGCATCGATTTAGTTGAAATTTTTTAGTAATTTTTTTATTGTTACTCTTTTCTTAATGTAGCTATCTCTTGTTCATAAACCCGTGACTAAATCAATAAATTAATCTATCCTTGATGGAAAAAATTCGTTAAAGTTTTTGTCGAAATTCCAACTTCTTTTGTTCGTTCTTTCCAGAAACGCGGAACCGGACCCGTTTTGCTGTATTGCGGGTAATTTTGAGAGACTTTCAAGGTGATTTTGTAAATTTCGCCATTTCCGCGTCTCTCTGCAAGAAATTGCCGCAATTTGATTAGATGCATTCAAGCAGTAATAATTACGTTGCGGGTGTTTCAAGGTTATGTCCGCACAAAACAATTCAGTCTCTTAACTCAATCACGGAATCAATTTCTCCGGTTGACTGGAATAAAGCGATAAATCCATCGGGAAAAGTTTCGGCAAAGAGAGTCCGGGTGTTAATCCGGCATACTAATTGAATTGGATGCACTTGTTTTGCTACATCAATTCGGCCTATTCGTCCCAACCCCAATTGATCCGGCCGTGCTTCACCCGCTGGTCCATTAACCCCCTCGCGATCGTCTGGTATGTACGTGTTAAAGCGGCCAGACTCCGGAGTTGCTGGGGTGACATCGCCATAATCCGGTCCATTTAGTAAATGTCCCGGGGTACACGGCGGCGATACGTTATTTATTCATGAATGTGGTGGCAGACGCTTTTAACCCCGTTTATGCGCAAAGTGCCCCGGATCAGGACCATACTTTACGGTAATTAGGGACATATTAAAAGAGCGACGCCGTTAAGAGCGGTTTTAACGAGGCAAACTCGATTTACGCAGCTTTGAAAGCTTGTTGGCAACGCAACAGCCACTTTTTCCAATCCCGCAACATTCGCTTGTCTATTTGTCATATTTTTCCTTTCTTCTTCAGAAAAACGCACATTTTTAATCAAACCAAAACTATAATTATTATTAATTATATACCGTTGATCAGGGACAGTAGTTGGTCGGTTTGTTATTACTATCTAAAGATCTCCGAAATCTGCAAAACCCGAAAGAGATAGGTACATTTCGTTTTCGTTTTGCAGCATCCGGGCCGCAGGCCACCACTGTATTATTCTGGTTTGGAAAAGAAACAGCTCCAACTTTGACCAGATTTTCCTCGTTTACGTAAATAATTTAGACGTCAGGGAAGATTCTCCGTTTGTTATCCAACACGGAACCTTAAAAATGTACAAGACTACCGAAAGCCGGGCAGAAAAACGGAATTACCAGCCCATTTGATATTAATTAAATATTCATTTTTAACCAGGCGCACGAAGTTGATCGATGATTTCACCACCACCAGACAATTCCATTAAAACCGCCCTGGCCAAATCGAGTTAACATGCAAAAAGTAGTCGCGCTTATATTTCCCGGTTAGATTGTCAACAGATGGTGCGTTTTTCTGTTCCATTTGAGCATTAGCACCCCCGTTTCGGCTTTAGCAGTGACATGGACGCCAGTTGTGTGTGCGTCGCCGCGCTTCGAATAACTTTTATGGGGCAGGTTTCATTCACTAAAGCCCTTTATCGACGTCGATAATCGCCCATGATCTTACTATATTTATTTCCGTGGGCCATTTAAATGGGAGATGCTGTGCAATAGAGTTATGGGGAATCATTGAATAATTTTCTACTAGACTGACAATTGATTTATTATTTTATTTATGACAATTTACGCCAAATTGTTGCTTCTAACCCGTGCAAAAATTAATGTGTGAATTGACTTCATTCATTTGAACTGTATCTAACTCCAAATGGCAAAACAATTTTTCCTGTAAGACTTGCCAATCTTGAAGACGTTTTCCAAGTCTAGAACTTTCTAAGCGTAAGAGGCCTATCAAATTTTGAAATTTCTCTTTTAACGCGCTTTCTCTTCTTTGCACTATTGTTTATACGTAAGCGTAGGTATTCTCTTTCGCTGCCACTGGTGTGGTCAATATCCTGGAGCGGAGAACCTCCAAGTTCTATTCATAAAACCTTCAACTTACCAACAATAAAGCTATAAGTACGTACCAAACGTACTAAGCATTTTCAAATTTTAATTTTTTGACTTCACCAAGATCCATGCTTTGAGATAAAAGAAGAACAAAAAGTAGCACCTAAGCCTTTTATTGGTATATACCTATAGAATAGTCAAATATTTCTGCTAGACTAACGCTGACTTATTCTCCTCCGCAACTGGCGTCTTCGCGTTGATTCCCCTTGGTCCTTGTTAAAAATTGACTAGGTGCGCCTGATTAGGACCGTTGGCAGACCGGCGTCGAAACGAAACGTCGTCAAAAACGTAAAAATTACGTCTTTATTTTCTCCGCCAACTTTACGTTCTTTGGCCGTCCATAAAAGACTTCATTTAGTCCCCATAGCAATAAACGAACGAAAAATGCAGAGACGATACGCACTGTGGATGGGGCGTCGCACCGAGGGTGGAGCGTCGCGATGCTGCATTTGACCAATAGGAAAACGGCGACGCCAACAACAAGGAAGCGTCGCTTTAATAAAGCAAGCTCTATACGAAATCTAGGCCGTGTCATCGATGGGTGGGCGGTTGAAGGGTCGATAAGAGACGAGTTGCGGCGGCGCATTCTCAAATTTGATGGCCAGTCGGTCGGCGGCGCCCTTGACGTATAAATCGGGGAAAACGTGAAGTCGTGACGTTTTTTGAAAAAAACTTTAAGGATGATCAGCCAGTGCATCAAAGAGGAAAAAGTCGGGCTGGATATTGGGATGTTCAGGGTGCCGCCAATTTCGATTGACGAAATTCCCGAAGTGCTCTTGTGTAAGTCCTAAATGTTGTGAAAAGGCGCCAAGATAACATACACAGCTTTTGTGTTACGCGTATCACAAATAACCCTTTACAATCCTTTACTGTTAATACATAAAGTACTTAGATACTATACAGACTGTTTCATAATTAAATGTCAATATTGAAAGGAATTAATCTGTGTATCATAAACATTTGCCCGTTTTTGAGTAATAAAAAAAAAAAACAATCTTTATTGTCCTGTATATCAAAAACAACGCAAACACGGTAGCAACTTTTTATCTTAAAATCTTACACAGATTTTTCCCCTTCAATATTGACATTCAATTATGAAACACTCTGTATATACTGTATATCCCTAAAGCGCAAACCATATCTAATTCAAATTATATATAATTTCATTGATTTCATTCAGAGTAATGAATTGAATGAATGGAAGTAAAAAATGAATATAATTTAGTCATTGACAAAACCACCTCGCATAACTACTGTCGAAAATTGTTGTTTCAGCAACCATTCCAAAATGTGGCGGGTGTCACGAGCTGATCCTAGACCGATTCATCCTTAAGGTAGCCGACAGAACGTGGCACTCCAAATGCCTTCAATGCAGCGACTGTCGCATTCAATTGAGCGACAAATGTTTTGCCCGCAACGGTCAGCTCTTTTGCAAGGACGATTTTTTCAAGTAAGTGTCTGACCCGCGTCAGTCAATAATTTGCCATGAAAATAAATTACCGTGACGGCTTCCCGAAGCCTCCTTAATTTCCGGGTTGGTTCTCGGAGAAGCCCTCATAATGTAGATTAGTTCAGATGTAACAATGCAGCTTGTGTATGTATGGCGTGCTGTGGGTGCAGACGGTTCGGCACGAAGTGTTCTGGTTGCGATCTGGGCATCCCACCCACGCAAGTCGTTCGAAGAGCCCAAGACAACGTCTACCACCTACAGTGCTTCTCCTGTGTAATGTGTGCCAGACAACTCAACACCGGTGACGAGTTCTATTTGATGGAGGACAGAAAGTTGGTTTGCAAACCCGACTACGAGGCCGCCAAATCAAAAGGTTAATTGCGATTTTTGATGTTTCTGTTCAGTACTGACAATTCAGATTTAAGCGGCTGAATGCTTGGATGGAGACCAACCTAACAAGCGACCTCGGACGACAATAACAGCCAAACAACTAGAAACACTAAAAACCGCCTACAACAACAGCCCGAAACCTGCCCGACATGTTAGGGAACAACTCAGTCAAGATACGGGACTCGACATGAGGGTAGTACAAGTTTGGTTTCAGAACAGGTAAGTCACAAATTTCGAGAACCAAGACCATAACAACAAAAAAAAAAAACACGCAACAGGAGAGCGAAAGAGAAAAGACTTAAGAAAGACGCAGGAAGAACGAGATGGAGCCAGTATTTTCGATCAATGAAAGGAAGTTCCTCACCAAGGCACGACAAACTTCTTGAGAAAGACGAAATGAAAGTCGATCTGGATAGTTTTAGTCACCACGGTAAAATGGTAAACAAAATTTTGACGAAAGCTAACAAAATATTTTCAGATTTGAGTGATGACAGTTACGGTACCGTCGTCAACATGGGCATGGACCAAGACGGATCGTCTCCTCATAGTGGAATCGGTCGTCCTTCATTCCTTCACGGTGCCACTTCTCCTCCGTATCTTCCCGGCCACACACCCCCTCACGGGCACGAACATTTCTCCTATCCAGATCTAGCAGTTTACGCCAGTCTAGGTACTTTCTGGACAACTCTCACGCTTTATTCGCTGATTAAGGTTTTCTTCTAGGCCAAGGTCCTCCGCCGGGGATGCCGCTACCGCATAATCTACCACCTGGTGCCGATACCGACATTAGCAATGACAGCAGTCCGCGGGGTTATCCCGATTTTCCTCCGAGTCCAGATTCGTGGCTGGGGGAACCGTCCAGTGCTCACTACTGACCCACCACTATCACCACGATATTTATGTACATTTTCAAAGTTTCTATTTATGTGTCATTATGCGTGTGTATACAAAGTGTCACGGTGCACAAGATGTCATCGTCAATTTCGGCAGGGAATGAAGCAAAGCCGGACTCGCCGGGGCACAAATACGAAATTGACGCGGCAGGCCCAAAGTTAATATGCTGTGTACAGATTTTGTTCTAGTCGAGAAATCTAACAAAGATAAGTGTCAGTTTTATTCTAGTCGTCAATTTATTTATTGTTTTCTTATTATATTATTTAGTAAATTATTATTACTTTGAGGGTTTTTTTTTCGAATCTAACGTCGGTATTATGAAGTTGTCTGGGAATTTTAATTTGTCTCCTTTGTAATAATGAACCTGGCATACTTATCCGCTACAATTAACAATTTGTAGTAATCGCCAGAAAATTGACACTATTTGTATAATTAATCAATGACACCTAGGTAAGTAAAAATAATATCGTGCTACAAATGGTGAATGCGCCGGGTGAACGGATGCGAGCTTAATATTATGAGGCGTACTTATGCAACCAAGAATACAACAACACCTGCATCTGCTTTATCATTTAGGCATAATGATGTTACAACTAACAGTTTCTTATGTTAATAATGAGTTTAACACAACACCATTTCGACAAAAACATTAATTTTATTATTGATGGATTTCTTTTAATGGTACAGTTTTATTATTTATGTGAAGAAAGTTAATTTTTATACATTTGAAACAATTCACAACTCGGTGGTGGTGACCCCCCAATATTGCTGCATTCTATCCAAATCCATAGAATCAGCCAGTCCACGTTCGTGCATAACCGCAAAATCGTATTCCAAATTATAAGGCATCAATCTTTGTAAACTTCCAAAATACGCGGCGTTAGGTCCTCCCATTAACTGCTTCTTATCGAGAGTAAATCTCGATCCAGGTCTCGTCAAAAGCGGGTTAAAAGACCTCGTGCTTCCAAATTGCCTCGACAAGAAAGTTCCCGTTGTACTGTTATTATTGGTGTCAGACAAATGCGGGTTACTTCTAGATAACGGCGGATTCTTTACAGAAAACTGTTGTTTTCTTGTGCCTCTGTTGAGTGTGTTAAGTTCTTTGTCAAATAACAATTGTGTGTTTTGTTCCAACATGTACTCCCAGCACTTGAATTGTTCCTCAGAAAGTCCCGAATCTGAGTCGTTTTGGTTTCTTTCTTCTTCCCGTCTAGCTCTCAAAGCTTTAGCGACTCCCCTTAAGCTTCTCCGTTCAGGGCTGGCTTTAACTTCAACACTTTCGAATATTGACGGTGTTACGCTGCGAAGCGATCTAACTTCGTTGTGTTTGTTTAACTGGTTGACAAACAGTTTTGCCGAAGAGTTGCAATCGCTACACGCGTGCTCACTTTGACCGCTCGGCGATGATCTGTCATCATTAATCATCATCGGTGGAGGTATCGGAATTTTTTCTAAACAATTAGCGCACTCATTATTGAGAGCTTCGCAACAACAACCGGGCTGGCAAACATCTCCGCCCGAATACTTGTTTTTTCGTATGGTTTGCCTCAGTTCTCGCATTAGCAAATCAACGTCTGTTCCGATCAAGTTAAACTTCACCACGATGATGGATAAATTCTCTTCGGCACCGTAACTCTGAGCTAAATCTTGAAGTCGCTTGGCAGCTAGTATTACGTTTCTTTGTAGTGTCACTTCTCGAATTGCATTTTCTGGACTCATCACATCCCATAAGTTCTTATTAGCGATTATCATATATTCATCTTGTTCGTCCAAATAGATTTCGGTGACGTCAGGATCGGGTACCATTAACTGAATTTGAGGATTGGTCCTGATTTGTTTTCTTTGTTTGAGAGGCAAAAGACGAACCGGACCCGCTGCTCGACCTAAAACCACCCTAATATCGCCAACACTAGCAATTTTCATGACATAATTTTTGACACTGCCACAAAAGGAATATTCCACCCCTTGCTTACATTTAAGAATGTGACAGATTATTGCGTTCAACCCCTGTTTTTGACCCTTATCTTTAAGTTCTCGATGCGACGACAACATGGTGTATTTCATGTAATCAGCGGCCGTTTCTTTAACAGTCCTCTCTTCGAGCAGAATCCGAGGAACGACTTTTTCGACCCCTAAAGGAATGTTGTTGTTATTCTCACCATCAAACATCCCAAAGAGTCCTTCGGTATTACAGAAAGCCGGCAATCTGATTTGAGAAATGTACAATCTCTGTTTGCTGCCTGCAGTTTCCGAAAACCCAACGCTCCAACTGTAATCGGTCAAATCGTTTTCGCAAAACGGGGAAGGGGTCAAAGGTAGACTCGTCCGATTCTTCCCGGAAACATCTACTAAACTCATCGGTCTTTGAGTCCGATAGGTGTTGAACTGTTGCGAGTCGACGTGCAACTTGGAATTACAAGACAAATCTAAAAATTTTAAATTTGGCGGTATTAAAGATGTTAAATCGACCCTGTCGAGTTGGTTGTGAGCCAAATCGAGAACTCGCAAAGAAATCAAGTTGGATAATTTCGGAATACTTTGCAGTAAATTAGAATGTACTCGCAATACTGACAGGTGCTTCATGAATCCGATTTGGTCAGGTAGTCTAAGCAGTTTGTTGCCTGAAAACACTAGTTCCTCAATTTCAGGCCAAAATGAAGCGCAGTCTTCAGGAAGTGAAGTAAAACTGTTGTAAGCGGCGTGAAGAATCTTCAAGCATCGTACATGAGGTGCTAAATTTTCTAAAGATTTATCAATTAAGCAGTTGGCAGTTAAAAACAGTTTTTCCATCTTCAACATCTCGTCGGGTTTCGGCAAATCACATAAGCGGTTATTGGAAAGATTTAATACTCTGATCGAACGAACAAACTTGAAGAAATTATCAGGAAGAGCCGATAGGCTGTTATTTTGAAGAAACAATTCTTGAACCGGAAGCCTCCTCTGGATAGTCGGCAAATATTGTAGCTGGTTGTAAGCGATTTGTAAGGTGCGAAGAAATGGCATTTCGTTACAAAACAAATGGTCAGGTAGTCCTGTTAATTGGTTGTTACTGGCGAAAAGAGATCGTAATTCACTGCATCCTGATAACCAATCCGGGAGACTCTCGAGTTCGTTGTACGAAACATCCAAGTGTTTTAGATATAAAGGTGCTTGCTCTACCGTCAGACTCTTCAGTTCTGAAATTGCGCATGTGAGAAATATCTTTGCAATGGTTTTTCAGTAAAACTTACTATTATTTCCAGCAATAATTGAAGTCAAGTTCTTGCCATGAAGCGTTAAGTGAGTCAAAGAGTTTCGAGAACATTGCAAAATTTGCAGTTGTTCCACGGCGCTCAAATCCAAGTTCTCGATGCTGTTCTCGCTGACGTCAAGTTCTGTCAAGTTCTGTAATATTTGGTTTAATCAACCTGTCTTTGTTAGAAATTGTTACTCACCCCGTAGTTTCCCAAAATGATGTTGCCCTTCAAGCGATTAGAGCGCAAATTAAGGGTTGTAAGACCGTTGGCTTTCGTTGAATTATCGGGCTTCAAGTCTGATTCCTGAAAGAACCTCACAAAAATCTAATCAAAGTTAATTACATGGTTCATGATTTTATAGGTAGATTAGAAGAACATCTACATACGTATAGTACTTTCATAACTTTCATATTGCAATTTACATTTATTTCCCATACGGAAATTTATCAATGCAAAATTCAATCGCCGCAATATCACAATCTGCTGCAATGAAAGGAAATCACATTTCTCGTAAACATTGTTCTCTTACAGGAAATTTCGACATGCGTGATGATAAAGATATTTTGTAATTTTGAAGTCATAATTCGGCGCCAAGACGCCAACACGTAATTCTTAATTTAGCAAAATTTTTAAACTGATTATTGAAACATCCATATTATTATTAATATCAAAAATATTGACAAATCAAGTTGCTATTGGCTAAGTGGTCATTCATTGTGTTTGTATCCTAGTAAATAGGAGTGTGCAAAACTGTTGTATTGTGTAACTATATGGCTATCTACATAATAATAATTATCGTTTAAAATAAGTTAAAATAACTCACCGCCAGAATAAGGGCCCTCATCTCCACGAATTTATCCGGAGGCACAGCGAGTCGGTTACCAGCCACTCTGAGGATCTTCAAAAGTCTCAACTTCCATAAAGTGGCCGGCAAAACATTTAACAGATTCTGATCCAACACCAACTCGTGAAGACTACAACCATAAAACGAAAGTTTGAAAACGGAAACTTGTGGATGCACATGCAGGACACATCAAGGACGTATTTGTACACAATTTCCGGAACGTTTCGCCACTAAAATTCAAACAATTTCGGAGACACAATATCGGCCGTTTTGGCATCAAAATGGACGGCACGAGCCAGCTTGGTCAAAGACACGCACGGATTGACCATCGGCTCTACATTGTTTTAATCATATGCGTTTCGGACGAGCAGGGAACCGTGAAAGAAACAACGGAAGTTCATTCATCACAGTTTCTAGTGCTAAAGAAGAGGACCCGGAATTGTGCAACACTGGACCTGATCGGATAAGTTTAAAAAAAGGGGTTGCTATCAACTGATTGGTAAATAATATAATAACTGTTAGATAGCAGTAATTACTTTCACTTCTTGATGATATAAGAAAAACCACTACCTACTGCCATAACACTGTTCCTTGACGGTGTTGTATGATGGGAACAATTTCAAACAAATTATCTTATTGAAGGAATTACTTGCTTTTCTTTTACAAGAGGTATCGTTAACACAATGCGTGTAGATAATGATAGGGGTTCCATCACCAAGGTACAGTTAGCACCGCTTTTAGCTTAGTAGTTTAGTACACATCGTCACCCCTTTACTCTTTACTTTTTATTTACTAGCTACTGCTATTGCAGAAAACAGCGTATAATATTACTTGCCTAATAATTCTATCTCTTTTGTTCAAATACATTTTTCAAATTGTTTGCGTTGGAACGTTAAAGAGAAAGCTCTTTAAAATTTTACTAAATAAGATCTTGAAATAATTATAGTATAGTATACCTACGGCCCTGTTCAAAGATCTTTATCTACATATACCTACTTACTTTTCTAGCATGCCAATTTCTGGAGGTAAAGTCAGCAAACTATTATCCGAAAGATCCAAAGTCATCAAAGTGGTCAACTGCAGGATGCTGTTGGGAAAATTCTGTATTCCGTTGGACCTGAGACTGAGAATTTTCAAATCCGACAACGATTGTATAGAGTCGCCCGGGAGCACAATCTCGTCTACGTAACATTCGTTTATATTATCTTTATTTTTGCACAAGCCGTTGAGGTTGAGGTGCTTCAAAGAGTGCTGTGCTGTCTCATTGTCCGAATCTTCACAGTTCTGAAAACCGGACAATCGTCAGTGGACCTGCGTACCAATGCAAATTACTCACATTTTCGTTTTCTAAAGAATCTAATTCAATACTGTCATTAATTTCTTTAATCTGGGGAAAACGCATCACTGAATCACTAAACCTGAACTTTTTCGTAGCGCACAACATCATTATGGTCACTACTTATCTGAACATTTTTGAAAACACTTTCAAGAGAGGATATGTGCGACGTGTCTTGTCTACAAGGGTTTTGTGTATGAAAAAGAGGCAGTAATTGTGATTCTGGAGTGCGACCCAAGACAGCATGACAACACGCTTCGCTACTTCTTGATTCTCGTCACGTTTGGTAAGATATCGGATGGAAACACGCTCAAAATAGGAAAAAACACCAATTTGACAACGGCTCGTTCGTTAGTATTGTAGGTAACAAAATAATTGACCAAATTGTAAAAAGCTCCGAAATAATAAAAAAAATTCTTAAAATGTTCTAAGCAAATCTATATGTATTTGTAGATGTTAGATGTTGATGACAATTAACATTAAATTTTCTTTGCTGATTGTTACCAGAAATTAATCGTTTAAATCCTATTCTCGATTAAATAGAGAGCACGACTCTCAAGCCCGTTGTAACGGAATTTTAACTGCTTGTTCAGAAGCATAAAATATACTTAGTTCTATTATACCAACTTATGATTCCCTCTATAAGACATTATTTTGAACCGTGGCCCTTTTAGTGATCCAAATAGAAGACAACCCGCTGTATTCGTGTAATTTTAATTAATTCACTAATTTGTACGAATTTGCCGCAGATAATGGCGTTTTCACACTTTCCCTTTCGTAATCTGTTGAAGGCGATCGGAGCCACCAACATGATTTCAATTTTGTTGGCAGCGCTACACGAAGAAACGGCGCACAAAAGAAGCATTTCTCATTTTTACTGGAAATAAATTTAATACATATATATATATACCGGGTGTCACAGTCAATTTTCAGGTCTGTTGTGAGATTGCAAAACATTGAATAAAAAGTACATACAGTTACTATACCTTTTAGCATAATCGCATTTCTTTAATATGTCATACTATTGGCTTTTTCATTTTTAAAAAACATCTTCTTTAATGATGCAAGTAATAGTTTTTGTAAGCGTACAATTTGCAGAGAATTTAAGATGGCAAATAACTGAGATAAACTAACTGTAAATTTTCAATTGGGATCAATGCTCCAGACTGCATACAGTTGTTTTATTACACTATTTGTTTCTACATAGTTGATATTATCAAATTTCTGTCACAGTCAGTAATTCATTTCACTCTAATTGACCACACAATAGAGAACCTATAAATATCGTAAATTAAACGGAATGTAAAGAACATTCATCTGAGTATCTCATATGAGAATAATTAATTGATGTAACGATTCTCTGAAAATCTAAACTAGGTTTGAGACAGATCAACAGCCAATCGTCTAGTAAAGCAGTTGAATGCATCAAGTGGCGCAGTGTGTATCCGTACTGGTCCCATCTTATCTACAACAATTAAGTAACTACACGTTGCACCAAAGGTGAGTAAAATAACTTAAAAATATTCTGGCAAACTTGACCAATAATAATATTAATGTTTTGTTTTTTGTAGTGTTTTTCAAAATCGATTATTGTTAAGAAAATCTAAAATTTATCAAAAAATGTAATAATAAAGAATCCAGAAATTAACCCAATGAACTAAAAAAGAATTAAAGAGTTTTACAGCAATCATTGTATTCCCTATTTCACAAAATAGTAACAGTAATTTTTATCAATAAAAGAATCTCGACACAGTTTGTAAGTCTCTGCCGATCATGAAAAACTTAATGTAAATTACTTAATATAACGACAAAACCGCATGACTAGACTAGTCGGATGATAAATAATAAAATATTAGACAGTAACATAAAAAATGCTTTAAAATTTTACAATTTTTTTTAATTGCAAAAATTTACACCATCAATTACGTACTCGCTAAATAATAATTATTTTTATACGATTTTTTTCCTTAGGATTAAGAAACGAGAAATTATCATAATTTTAGAAAATACAACGATGTTCACCAAAATTATATTTTTCACGTGTATCTTGGTTACCGTCATCGACTTTACTGTTGAGCAGAAGTGGCACACAGATCGGAGTAAGTTATTTTTTATTCTTTGGTATCTGAAGTATTAAAAAAATAGAAAATTATTAAAGAACTTTCATGGTTTTTCAACTAATTACTTCAACAACTATTATTTGGTGACTGGTTTTTGTTTCGTACTCTTGTCCACTTTTTTCAAATTTTTTTCTGTATATAAAAATAACCCTCCGATTAGTCCCTAAGAAATGGTATCGAGCTGAATTAATGATGACGATTTAGTCTAAACGATATTAACAATTTTGCAGGACCTAAAATAATGAGTGACAAGGTTCCTATGAGAGCAATAACGCCATATCGCAAGCGAATCCAAAAGAACATTGTGCAATTCCACAACATGTTCCGAACTCGCGTAGTTCCTAAGTCGGCCAACATGTTGCGGATGGTGCGTCTAATAAGTATGTCAGCATAACTGACAAGTTACCAAATTTTCCAAAAATTCTTTAATTATATTCCAATTTCTTCCAGCGATGGCACAGAGGCGCCGCTAGGGCAGCTCAAAAATGGTCAGATGAATGCATGCTTTTAGCTCACGACAACATTACAGGGCGCTATATTAACAACTATGGATCTTGTGGTCAGAACATTTTCGTATCCTCACATACAGTGCCATGGTGAGTACCTACAGAGAAAGAATTTGTAGCAATATTTTATGTATACCAATATTTCAAGGTTATTTGCCATCAGAACGTGGTACTTGGAAAAAAGCAATTTTACATACAATGGTAAAGAAAACGATTTGAGAGTCGTTGGACATTACACGCAAATGGTATGGGCGACAACACATGAAGTAGGATGCGGGTTATCTAGATGCCTCAGGAATGGAAACGTTTCGGGAAAGCAATATTACAATTACGTCTGCAATTACTGTCCAATGTAAGATTTCGTCTTAATGCTTAATGTTTGCTACTTAGATCAAAAGTTTATCCGGTTCTTTTTGAAAATAACTACAATTGCATGATTACAATGAGCAATTTTACGCTCTAATAGATCCAATAACAATCTTATTGTCTCTTCGATGGTTCACTAAAATGATGTTGTAGTGGTAACAAGCCAGAGCAATTGGACCGACCATATCGTCAAGGTAAACCTTGTGGATTATGCAAGAAACACTGTCATAGTAGGCGTTTGTGTACTAATTCCTGTAACGTGGCAGACTTGTGGGCTAACTGTAAGGAATTGTATCGAAGTTGGCCTCATTGGCTTTGCAATTCAAATACTTCGAATGGAGCTGATAGGTTGCAACATTGCAAAGCGACGTGCACCTGCAGGAACAAGATTCACGATTGACCAAATTACTTCCATTTTATTAATTTACTATCATTAAATTCTTTTGTAATGTAGTTGGGTTGATTTATTTAAACTTACTAGACCTAGCACCACGTCATTGGTAGGTTCAATTCAACAGATAACGAGATGCTTCTAACTCTGACCCATCTAGTTAAATATAAACAAACATATAACGATGGAGATACAACTGAAGCAATAAAAGCTATAGATGGGTAATAGCAGAAGAAGAGCACCTAATGAATTAAAATCAAATTTATGTCTAAGATGACAAATGGTGAAGGCGCCGGGATACTAGCTTATTTATTTCAGGTTTTTCCAACTTTAATCGCTTTCAATCCTGTACAATTTAGTTGTTGATGATTGTTAACACCTTGTCACTTTGCAATTATTGAATTTTAAAGCGATTCTCTTAGCAACGCAGTTAAATCGATAACGAGTAAAATGTCAGAATTTTGTGAAATCCAGCAACTGGCTAAACTGTTCAATTTACCTAAAGACGACGATGAATCCAGTTCCGATGTCGAACCCGATGAAAGCTCAAAAGGCGCAAATAAAATTAGACCAGTACTCAAAGCCACAAAAGCCAGTCCTTACGCCAAACTCGACCAATCACTCCGTCAAGAAGTAGTGGAAGTCGTCGATTTCGACAAGGAGGATCTACAATCAGAGTTTGCTACAAATTGGAAACAAACTCCCAAATGGGATTTGAGTTACAGACAAAAAATTACAGCGTCTGACGTGTTTTTACAAGTATTTTTTAATTAACTCCGAAATTATACAATAAATTATTAAAGATATATTGCAGATGGGTGCGAAAACTCCCTTAACAGCTAGTTGTGAAGACATAATAATAACCGTGGAACTGCCAGGAGAGAAAATGCCGAATATTGAAATTAAAGTTTTAAGAACTGAATTCAAGTTGATTTCACCCAGGTTCTATCTTCAACTACCTTTGCCTCAACCAGTGGACCCTCAAAAAGGTAACGCCACTTGGAACAGTGAACACGACAAACTGATTGTAACTCTAAGAATGGATAGGGAATTTGATGTTGTTAATTTTTGAAACTTATAATAGGAACTTTTACTCACTGAGTACTTTATGTCGGGGTTAATTAACTGCGAGCTAATCGCCATCGCCTACATATTCGTGTTCTTATGCAAATGTCTATTGTTTATGCGAAAATTTGTATAATAAAAATAGTTGTATTATAATAAAAATATCACAATACTATGTCGCAATACTACTAAAAATTATTGATCCTTAAAATTACACCGGTTTCCACACTTTGATCAGTCGGTCCTCGCTCCCCGTAGCAATAAATTTTAAGTCTGGAGAAATGTCCACAGTCTTTATTGAAGCTGAAACCGTAACAATTATTATCAAGTTAGGCAAGAGCGAGGTAATTGCAATTACCCGAATGAGCTTGGATTTCGTGCAACAGTCGCACTTCCACGATATCCCAAATAAATAAGCTACCATCATCACAGCCTAGAACCAGCAAAAAACCGTTCCATTTCACGGACGAAATCACCGATTTCATCACTTTAGCAAAAACAGGCATCCCGGTCTCTACGTCGATTATCTGCAAAACTTGGCTCTTGCCGCCCAGAGCCAGTTTTAATCCATCAGGACTGTAATTGATTGCATTAACACTGCAAGAGTGCAACTGAAATTTTTTGTGGATAACAAAATCTTTGGTTGTCCATATGTAAATTTCCCCATCTTCAGTTCCAACAGCCAAATATTCGTTATTCCTGGAGAAAATTATTAAATTTCAACAAATTTTGGTTTCATATAAACATTTACGGATCAAAATCCAGACAATTGACGTGCGAATTGTGATCGATTTGCTTTTGGAGACACTGGATCGGTTTGACTACACCATTATTGTTAAGACAGCTCCATATTTTCACAGTACAATCGCCGCTCCCTGAGACTAAAATGTTCGATTTCTTACCCCAGCACATGCAATTGATGGCATCTTCATGAGCCAAGACGCTTTCTGTTACCTTTCCGTAGTCTAAATCGTACAGGACGCTGTAAACGTTTCCTTAATGCATAAATTACATGGCAACGAAAAAAGCACAATTTCTTACATTTGATTATCCCAGCTTCCAATAACTAGAACATTTACATTAGGCATCTGTATGCAACTGCTTAATGGCATATTCCCGATATTAGCACTACGAGTTTGGCGATCTTGAGACAGAGAAAACACCTTCAACTTCGAATCGTGTCCCACAGAAGTTATTCGTGTCGCATCTTCACTAATAAACAAGTGACTCACGGTGTTTTTGTGGGTGTTAAAATTGTTGATTAATTCTAGAGCTGTCATATGCTTCCAGCAATCTATAAAGAATCACATAGAAACCTGCATAATAAATAATTCATACTACCTTCAATTTTCAAGCTGTCTTGTTTAACTTGATGCGGTTCTTTCGTCAGTGGAAGCCCAATTTTTCTCTGGGGATGAGGAACCTTGAAAACTTGCTTTGGTATTTGTCCAAACTCCATTATTTGAACTTCCAAAGCATGACGTTCGTTCAAATCTGAAATCGAATCTAGATCGACGTTTCCTTCATAACACAAATGATAAAACACTAAAACTCAATAATATATAACCAATCCAAATAAATCTTGGGAGAAACATACAATTATTGGCCTTAATGGCCTCCTCCCCTTTTTGTTTATAGCCGAATATCAGATCAATCCATTGATGTAAATTTTGCGAAACCACATCACATTCCAAGGCGTCTCGAAGCTTTTGAACAAAATCTTGCGGGCTGCTAGTCCACGGAGGTAATTCAACATCCCCTACCTTAGCTCCGTTATGGCGGTAGCCAAAATTAATTCCCATATCGTTCACTAGGAACTTTCCTTCTTGCGTGACATCGTAAAATTCGGGAATCAATTCTTTAAAATCAGACATGTTTGCATGACAATTTTTATAAACGTCTGCTAGAGAGTTAAACATGCGGTCTGGATGATCGAAACGGCCACTTTGCAAACACAGAACGTAATGAGGATACAATCGGGCTAAATAAAACAGGACGAATCCGGGGGTTGAATAGTGCGAGCCATAGAGGAACTTCGGAAAAGACATTTCCTCGTACCGCTCCATGAGGCGGTGTAAACGCACGGGATTTAGGGCACCTATGGGTTTAGACAAGTCCCGAAAGTTACTGGGATTAGTTAGGTCCAACTCGGAACTGGTGTAATTTGAGACGATCCACGGAAAAATGGGATACTGAGTAAGATCGTTGATTGTTCGATCACCTAAACTGCAATGAAACAAACGTCATTAAAAAAAAAAATGCATAAGACGTTTTATTAAGGTAGAATTCAGTTATACTGATTTATTGGGTACTTTACGTTGGTCTCACACTAAATAGCGTTTTGTTGGCACGTTGGGTCAGAACGGAATGAAAAAAATTAACCAGGCAAAATTATGAATGACCTACTTGCCCGCGTCAGCCAGCTAGTGTGACACTTAATAAAACACCAAAAACGACCCGCTTTACACTGCAAAATTTCAGCAGCAGCCAGCAGGTGACCTGACCCTCATCACCATCAAAACGCTAGTAACAATTTAATTCCACTTTCAAGTGTTTTAAATAATAATAATAATAATAATAATAATAATAACAATAACAACAATGACAATAAAAGACAGTAAAATACTAAATTAACTGTTAATTACCTGTTTATATAAACGAGATAATCATAGTTCGATATAATGCCGTTTTGCCACTGTAGAGTCATCACATTTTGTTCCAACTCTTGCAGGTTCAAAGCAGGCTGTTCCAATAGCTTCTCATACAATTTGTCTCTCTCCATTTGGTTTCTAAATGATAAGTAAATATGTGGGTTACTACTATTTTCACCTGAATAAATTTCTAAGCCCTAAAAGCAAAACTTGAACACTATACTAACAACAATCCACATCCACTTACGATATGTCGCAATAAAAACCGCCGTTTCACCATGCGACTAATACTGCTAAGGTCAATTTTAATTACTGGAAACTACAAAAGAAAAAGTAGGATTCCATCCACAATCTCTATTAGAGTACCTACCGGTTCTATGTTATTATATGGTTGAAAGAACAATCTGGAAGTGGATAAAGAAATTCGACCAGGATTGACCACTAAAGGTGTAACTTTATCAGCTTGAGTTTCCATTACAACTTTCTCATACAAATCAAGCCACAAAGGGTCAAACTTAACCCTGGCTTGCCTCGAATGCACAATGGTGGCAATCTGTAATGCAATTTAACAGAAATGTTTTTAAAGGCTCCAAAATTTCTCACCATATCAGCCTGTTCAGCAGCCGGTAATGTACTTGCTCGTTGCAATTGACAGATCTGAGGCAAACAATTCATTATATTTGCATAATTTAACAAAAATAAAAAATTGGTTGCTCCCTTGAACTTGTAGGGGGCCACCGTATTGCCATCCAACATCTCAATATATTCTTGACAATTCACAGTAAGAACGTTATTGCTTGATAAATACTTGGCACTACCTTTCCATTGTTCAATAACAACGCAGTCTTTCAAAGGAATTTTGATTAGCGGCTTGTTGGAGTCTTTTGGGTCGAAAACTAGAGATTTTGAGCACATTTTAAGTCGCCCATCCTGTTTCTTGCTATCATACGTATTGGGTGTGATATCCGGAGGGATGAGGATTGCGCTGAAATCTTCGAAATATATCTCTCCCGGATCCAGCAGCAAGAGGGAAAAACTAAAAATTACCTAGCAAGTTTTTGAAACGAAAAAGGCCAAACTGGCAACTTACCGTTCTCGATCCATGTTGCAACAAGTAACAAGAAAAGCTGTTATTTTGTTATTATCAAACTCGCACGTCAATTCCTGGGAAAACCCGCTCAAAAGTATAAATGTGGTTGTTACAACAGCCACAGAAAGTGTTAATAACCTCAAACTGTCAAAATCTTGTTTACATTTGTCAGTGACATCTGATTTTGATAGGAGTAGGAGCGAAGGTCGTCAAACTGTCTGTCAGCTGATTAGTGTTGGTACAGTTTTCTGTAAATGCTGACAGGACGACAACTTGTCGGCCGATCTAAGAGATGTCACTACGTCTTTAGTTGACAACAATTTGAGAGTCGCAAGATAGTGACAGCGGTTGAGGTGCCACGGGTTGGAGTCTCTACTAACTAACCACAAATAAAACATTACTAAGCAAAATTTGACAGTGGAAAGTTGTGTTGTAGTTGTTTTCGGGTAATAATCAGTTTTTGCAATGGCTCAAGTTGAAATTGCCGATGTAGAGATGAAAAGCGCCGATAGTCCTCCCGGATTAGAAGCCGGCGATGGTAAACGCACCACCGATTCACAGAATCTGCTCGAAATTCGCGAGCAAGCTCGCCAAATCGAAAAAGCGGTAGTCAACAAAGAAAACCGTTTCATCTTGAGAGTGCTGCGTTGTCTACCCAACACCAGAAGAAAACTCAACTGGGGGGTCCTCAGAGGATTGACCCAACAAGTCTATCCAGTGGCAGAGCGCGACCCCTTGTTCGATTACCTCGAAGACGCCCCATCCGTCGAACTGGAAAATCAAACTGTAAGGGCAAGATCAGCAACGAAATCGCCAGTTCCTGAGGTCGACGCCTACATTCATTTGTTGATTTTGGTCCATTTGATCGATTCGAATAAATTGGTGGAAGGAGTAAGATGTTCGCAAGCTTTAATGAGTAAAATAACCAACCAAAACCGGAGAAGTTTGGATCTTATCGCCGCCAAATGCTATTTCTATCACTCGAGAGTATTCGAGTTAACTGGAAAATTAGATGCCATTCGGGCTTTCCTGCATGCACGTTTGCGAACTGCTACTTTAAGGAATGATTTCGAAGGACAAGCGGTTTTGATCAATTGCTTACTAAGAAATTACCTTCATTACTCGCTTTATGACCAGTCCGACAAGCTCGTAAGCAAATGCGTGTTTCCGGAAACCGCCAGCAATAATGAATGGGCACGATTTCTCTACTATTTAGGGCGAATTAAAGCTGCCAGACTCGAGTACAGCGTCGCCCACAAACACTTGGTGCAGGCAATGCGAAAATCGCCCCAAAACGCAGCTGTCGGTTTCCGACAAACCGTCCAGAAGTTGCTTGTAGTTGTGGAATTACTCCTGGGTGACATTCCAGAACGTCAGATTTTCAGACAAGCCAGCATGCGTCATTCGTTGGCCCCGTATTTCCAACTAACCCAAGCGGTCCGCATGGGTAATCTTCATCGCTTTGGAGAAGTTTTGGAAAATTTCGGCCCCCAATTTCGTCAGGACCACACCTTCACCCTCATCTTACGTTTAAGACACAATGTCATCAAAACAGCGATTCGTGCAATCGGACTTTCCTACTCCCGGATATCGCCGCAAGACATCGCAAGGAAGTTAGGATTGGACTCTGCTGAAGATGCTGAATTTATTGTGGCCAAAGCTATTCGAGATGGGGTTATCGAAGCGACTTTGGACCGCAAGGGTGGTTATATGCGTAGTAAGGAAAGTACGGATATCTATTGTACTAAGGAACCGCAGATGGCGTTCCATCAGAGGGTTTCATTCTGTTTGGATTTGCATAATCAAAGTGTGAAGGCAATGAGGTATCCGCCAAAAGCTTACGGAAAAGAGCTGGAATCTGCCGAGGAGAGGAGGGAACGCGAGCAGCAAGACTTGGAATTGGCCAAAGAGATGGCGGAGGAAGATGATGACGGTTTTCCTTAGTGCGTTGTAATCAATCATTGCTTAAATAATGGAATATATTCGTTTTTTTTGACTGTATTTTGTAGTTAATAAATTTGTGGCTATTCAAAATCTACTTTTATTTACCTTTTTTTCATTTAAGGGGTGTCAATACGGGACTTAAAATTTCTAAAATATTATTTTTTTATTACCGTCATAAACGTTGACCCCTTGTGCAACTTTGTGCGGATCTTTTTCTTGCCAGGTAGTACAGTCGAGTTCAAAAGTAATGTCCACCTATTAAAGTTTAAACTCTTATATTTTCCACACAAAAACCAACACAAACATTAAAATTCATAGTTATGCTAAGCATATGAAATAATGGAACAGATACGTTGGGTTTCCTTTAGCTAATACATAATCTGTAGAAGAAATTTAAATTTTGAAAGTGTGGTATGGGCATTACTTTTAAAACTGACTGTACGTACCTTGGCATTGACACTCACGTTTTGAAATTCGAGGTTTATGATGTAAAATTGCAGCATCTATATTGCCGGTCCAGTAAAGCATCCGCCCCAAGTTGGAAACTTATATAAAGACCTTTCAAAAAAGAAAATTGATCTCTTTACTTTGAAATAAAGACACAGCTATCGTGGCCATTATTAGATTTCATAATCGACTATTGAACAACAAGCCATTTTTTTAATTTACATGCCCTCTGCATGTCAGCCCCCTTTCGTTTAACGTCCACCTGTATAATGTGATGTGAATGTAGGATGAATAAAAATCATCAGTATCCTTATACATATGTACCTAGGTATCGGTCGATCATTCGAAAGTCGAGTAAACATTTATAATGTAAGACGAGCCTTTGGTTTGTACGGTGTAGCGTCTTGTCCATCCATAGAAAAACTTCTCTCGTCTGATGGTCGGGTCGTGTCTTTCAGTTGGGGCAGCAAACTTTGATACTTGAATCCATGAAATCGTTGGAATATAATAAGATGAGATAAGGACTTGCGTCGTGTTACATGTTTCATTAAATTAATTGATTAATTGTTGATTAATTGTTTGATTAATCGATAATTTTTCACCTAATCAAGCATTGATTATTGCAATTTTAAATTTGCCGCCAAATCGGCCATTCTGAGTCTGTTCGTGAAGCCGTAATCTGTTTCAAAATTCTTGGTAATTCCTTAAAAAAAAGATCTCATTATTTCGGTAATTTAGCAAATAGTGAGAAAATTTGTATGTCGACAGTGAACATGTAATAAGTGCAACAGTGAATGGGATCATCCCGCGCCCTGCGGACGGTGGTTTGGGTCAACGAACAGATCGACGACAGTGTGATTTGTGATTCCCAAATGTCTGGAGCAAGTTGATTGTGTAGTTGTAGTTGGATGGATTTTTCATCGTAAATTCTGGAAGAGAGATCTATTGTTGCCCATTTTCGCATAGACAAAAGAAGTCTTACCTTCTGACTTAACCAGGATCAAGTGTTAACGCACCCGAATCCGGCAGCGCTGTCAATGGGATTTTCGCCACAACAACCAACAATTTTCGCCACCATAAAATAAAGACATAGCAGACGTAGCCCAGGTGTAGTGCTTCAGGACACGTCGTTTCGGTTACATAAAGCAGTTTTGTTGCATTGCTATGGTTTTGAATGCGTTGGATGTAAGCGCAATTATAGGTTATGTCACAATTTTATTAAACATTTTGCACTTGCAGAATCGGGCCTGGTAACATCCATGTTTTCTGGAGATGGTGTGTAAGGAGGAGGTTTTATCATGGTTTAAGGAGCTGGAGAGTTATAGCCGAATCGATGTCATGTATGAACTCTTGAATATGTGTCTTCCATTTGAGTTGCGCTTCTTGGGTACTTGCGTTGAGGAGATCGGCAAGCACGCTTACCAGGAGCTACGTGGTCCCACCCTTAACGCCAATGACTTAGAAAAACTCACCAAAGATGGTACCTTAACCAATGGACTGTTAGAAGACAGTGTGCGGCATAGGTCTCTCATCTATCTATCACTGCTATCATCTAGGAACTATAGTGTCGCTAATTGGTTGTTCAAAAACCTATTAAGGACAGAGTGGATTGAGGATTTTGCGAAAGGAAATGTTAAAGATGAGAACTTGCAGAGTGAATTTTTGTTGTTGTTTGTGATGGCTTTGCATCATCCCGCGTTTACGTTTGAACAGAAGTTGTTCTTCGGCAAGATACTCACGCAACTGATCGATTCTAGAGAGAACAAAAACAGGATATCGCCGAAGCCTAGTGTATATGGATATCCTCCTGGATTTGGATATCCTACCATAAAACCTCTGGTGAGGCATCATCAGTAGTCACACGACACCTTCAGAATTCATGTGTTAAACAAGTAGGCTAATGAGGTTGCTTAATCCAAAGTTGTTCACATTGTCTTCTACATTTGATAAAATATTCAAAAAATTATGATATTTTTCAAAATTCTCCTCCAAAGCATTTCAAGAAAGTGGAATGAGTACTGTGTAAATATTAAAAAAAAAAAAAAACGTTTAATTGGAAAACAATAAAGCCTTCAGAAGCAAGTGAAAATAAAAATATAGGAAATTTTGTCTCTTTGGAAGAACATAGATTTAAGAATTCATCTTAGCGTTGATCTTGAAAAGGGTCGAAATCTACTATTATTATTTACGTGATTGGTGGTTGATGACTGAAGAGGTGTAAGGTGTTGATATTGCCCCTGTCGGACAGGTTGTAAATTACGACGTGCTAACGATGATGACGATTGTTACAGTCCATCCCGGAAATTCCGACCGTCCCGGTAAAGAGTTCAGTAACAATACCGTGCATCGACGAGACCCTACACCAGCAACCGCCTGGT
Source organism: Schizotus pectinicornis (assembly GCA_951805265.1). Taxonomy (NCBI): domain Eukaryota; kingdom Metazoa; phylum Arthropoda; class Insecta; order Coleoptera; family Pyrochroidae; genus Schizotus; species Schizotus pectinicornis. The sequence continues at coordinate 18,467,678 of OX638205.1, forward strand.
CTTCCCCACGTCCCCCCGCCTCCAGAATTTATAGCGTGGAGTCGTCCCGGCTTTCCATGCGGTGCTCCCGAGGTAGTGGTCTCGGCCGCAACGGGACCAAGTGTTGGTACGAGTTTTCGTTTACAGGTACCGCCACCGTTTCCTCCAGCAAACGCTTCGCCACTAGTCAGCCAATCAGCATCACCCATCCACAGTCGGAGTAGTTCGCCGCACAGATCCATTGTGGCACTGCGGACGGTACCGATGCCGCCTCCGCAGCCGCCACCGCCTATCGATGTAATACCAGTAGCCGCCCAGTTACCGATCGAGCCGCTCTCTACAACGACGTTTCCATTCGTTTTTCCTATCGAGAACCTCAAACCGCCAGAGGAAGACGTGAGTAATCTTCACCATACGGATGTCGACCCTAAATTAAAATCGTTCACTTTTCATCCTGCAAATAATGATGTTGATACCAATGCCGCTTTCAGTTGATTTCGATTCCCGAAGAGAAGCCGTTACCTGAAGTGCCGTGGATGGCGCTTAGCAAAGATCCAAAGCAGCCTTTGAACGGCTTCCGTTACCCATGTCCTGCCTCGAAGCCTGCTCGGCCGTTCCTCATCGACCACCAGTTCCAGGCATTGAGCCTCGACGGTGACAACTCCATGCAACATTCAAACTCTTCCTCTTCAAGCAGTCCCACGCCGGAGGAGCCTCTTTTAGCACAATGTCCGGTGCGGATGGATAAGCCTCGCGTTAACGGTATACCATCTTTTGTCGCACCTGGGGGGCCCAATGCGGGGGGATTGCCCCTGTGTGATACCACGTCGCCCCCTCCTCCTCCTCCAAACTTTAACAACTGCTCTGTGCCTTACACATCATACCCGACGACTTTCACTGCCATCCCCACCAGATCAATGTTTCCATATAATCAGAGTTACCGGCCACCGTTCACCGCACATTACCCCACCTACCAGAACGATAACTCTTTCCCCACGTACACCCTCCCGCCCTTCATGCCCTTTATCTATTCCAGTTCGCAATTCCAAACAAGAAATCCCAACTGTTACAACTGCGGGGCGACAGGGCACAACGGACAAGACTGCACCGGCCAAAACATTGAGGATATCACACAGAAGAAAACGTATACGTTGGAGTTCATGTCGTCGTCACTCCCGGACACTGATAAATGATAGTGTTTTCGTCATAGATCCATTTAGTTGTTGTTGCAAGTGATTGGACAGTTACCGTACTGCTTTATCGAGCCAGTGATTCTTGTAATATAGGAAGAAATTGTATTATTTGTAAAAATCTCAAAGCTCCAAGTTTACGTTATCTTTATTACAATATGACCTCTCGTAATAGCACTGAATTTGTTTTTATCTCCTATTTACGATAGGTGGTACCTTGTGCGATTTTATACAGAATTAGTATCTTGAACCGTCAACCTGAGACAATTTCTATCGTTTTGTTTCGTGATTTTACACCACTTTTTTTAACATGTACTTATTCAATTACGACTTTGTTCGATTTTTAGACTTTTATTACCAATGCTATTAAGCAATTGTCACATTGATAAGGAAGTGAAATTATTTATTGATTTTTGTTATTATTTTGTTGCCAATTTGTTATCTACACTACCAATACTTCTAATAGATTGTTCTGTATATTGTCATAATTTTACTGTACATAGTGACTAGTTTCTACATAATTAATAAATATTGATATATTTATAAATACAATCAGCCCGACTGAACGTTTATTTGGGAGTAGATCCAAGAAGGAAAAATAAAGATTTTCTAACATGCCAAAAGCGATTATTATTTCCAAATTTTAAATCCTTACAACTGAAAATGAACTATAAAACTAATAATAGTGACTGCTGCGCGACGTAATACTTGGCTGTTCAATCAAACATCTCTTACCAAATTAACCACAAATAAAAAATCAACATTAACAAGTTTGTATACGTACTTTATTTTATTTGACAAAATAATAAAGATTTCTTTACAAAGCATTTGGTAATAAAGGACACAACAGAAATTGACTATCAGTCGTTATTTACATTATTTACACAATAAACTTTTACCGTTTAAACGTCATTGGCTTGTATAAACACTAAGCTTCAACCTGACAAAACAAAACTGATGCTGTAACAGACAGGAAAGATAGGAGAAGTTTAGATAACAAACAAAAAAAATCACTATGTACAATAAAAACATCTTTTTAAATCAATTAAGTAGCGAGCTCAAAAAATTAACTGCCAACAATTCACACGTGCTCATATTGGAATGCTTTCCCTAATAACTTGCTATCACAATATCATTTCAACTCAATTACAACAGCCATCAGCTATGAGGCATAGTTCTAGTATTGGGCCCACTAGGCAGTTTAGGCCTACTACCAAACCATGACCGCTTCCACTCCAAAGTTTCAGCAACCAATTTCTCCTCGTCCGGAGTAAACTTTAATACAGTTGCTATTGCTTTTGTCAAATGTTGGGCCTCGTATTCGCGACTAGTTAAAAACTTGATTACTACATGTTTCAAGTATTTAAAGTTGACATCTTCTTCGTCACGTCGTACCACATTTGGAAAATTTTTTGTCAGCACTTGACTTGGTGCCAAAATGGCAGCAGAATTGTCCAACAAATCCATGTGGTAATTGGGGTTGCCGGGCGTACGTAGTTCTTGCTGAAGTGTTTTTTTCATGTCAGCTAAACGTAATTGGAGGGTCTTTATGTTCTGTAAAAAGAAATGTTGTATTTATACCACTGAAATTGTTTCTTGACAGTACTTTATTTTTTTCGAAAACTTGATTTTCTAATTCTGCGATGTTTTTACGTAACTGTTCTTCAATAACTTTGTTTTCTTTGTGGGTTTTACTTTCATCTTCTAGTTGGGTTAGTTTGTTATGGACGTCCGTCATTTCACTTTCTTGACGCCTCATCTCTTGCTTGACCAGCTCCATCTGCTGGGAAATTTCGGCGTTACGCAGGAGGGCAGTGTTTTTCTCAACAGTCACCCTGTGAAGTACGTATATGTGAGGGGGAAAAAAAACGGTAACAGTGAATTAGAATGTTTTTTTACGAATAAAAACAGACAGTTCTCCTAATTTTTTTCAAACCAAATAATTACGTCATGACAGTAGTAAATGATATGAAATAAGACAATAACCAGAATGAATTGAAGATTGTGTGTACCCAAGAAAAATAGAGTAACCAAATACCTTGTAAGGGTCTTTTGAACATTCAATGAGTTGTTTCTTTCCTCGTTAAGTTCCTTCTCGAGCTTGGTAATTATCAGTCTAAGGGAACTGTTTGCTTCGTGTTCAGAATCAGCGGAAATTTTTAGTTTGCAACATTCATCTTCTGATTTGTCCAATTCACTTTCCGCGTTTTCCAGGTTTTTTCTTACAACTTTGACTTCGGTAGTGGTGTTTTGCTGCAATAAAATCACAGAAGCATTAATAACTTTGCAAAATTTACAACACTGCAAACCAGACTAAAGAAAAAAATATATACACAAGGAGGAAAGGTAAAAGTAAAAGACATAAACAATTTAAACAGTAAAATTATTTTATTGGAAAATTTAACATAAAACGTAGGTGCGTGGATGCACTTAATTTTTACAATAATAATAACTAAGAAAATAAAATGTGAAACACGGAATGGTCTTAAATTAATGTAAAAAGAGGCAAAAGTAAAAAGAAAAAAACAACCATTGGTTTAAAACAAAGCAACCCCTTGGCACAATTAATCACGACTCACGAGTTGGGTCCTGAGAAAAGCCACTTCCTCTTCGCTTTCGGCTTTTAAGGCTTTCAGCTCGTTTGATAACTCCTCAACGTCAGTCATCAAACGTTTGATTTTTGTATCTTTATTTTTTAACTCGAGCGCGTTACAATCCAATTCTGCTTCCATTTGTTTAGTTTTCTCGGCTAAAACGTCTTTTTCCTGAACTGCTCGTCTTCTCTCCGATCCTTCTTCAGCGGCCTGTCGGCTGAGACGGCCCACCTATAGCAAAACCGCCCATTTTAACAGATACTTGTAAGAAACGAAATAATAGCCGCAACTTTTATTGAACGAAAAAGATAATTGCTGGCGATAATTTTAATACTGAGAAAAATATAAATTAAAAATAATGTACAATAACGTAGTACGTTCTATCGAGGTTTCACTTATTTTGTCTCGTTGCCATTGCTGAATATTAAAAACTAGTTTCTCATTTCATTTTTCATTTCTTTACAGTATGATAAAAAGACAGCCATTATCGGAATCTTTATCAATAGAAAGTATTAACATATACCTGCGTTTCTAAAGATGCAATTTTGTCACTCCAAGACGTTTTAATATCGGCTAAATGTAAATGAGCCTCCTCTAGTCGTCGCTCTAATAGTTTTCTTTCAGAAATAATGTGTGCATCATCCGAGATCTCATTTGACACTTGCTGCCTCAAAACCGCAATTAAATCAGACAAGTGGCGCCGCTCCTCTTCGCTTTTAGCTAATTGCGTTGCCAAAGTCGCTAAATCTCTAGCTGTAGAGTGCCGTAACGATTCCAAATCATCCTAAAATCGAGTTGTGTTTTATCATAACTAAATTTAGTCTATAATGAAACCCGGCTAAAAAGCACATACCTGTGACAGCTGAAGCTCACTAACGAAAACAAGTGCGACCTCCCTCTTATCAAATAAAAATACCATCAAATAATAGTCACGAAATTAACACAAAACACTCACTGAACCAGAACTGTACTAACTACATAATGAAAATTTTAATCTGCATGGTGTATCTAAAATGTGAATTCAAAACTTGAGGCTAGTTTGACCAAATGAAACAATAATGAACACCTTTAAAAAAGTTATTAATTCAGGTGACTCCTAACCCATCCAATTTAAATCCGGTGACCAAGAACGTCAATTTTATTGAAGCGACATTACCACCATGTATCCAAGAATTGTGGAAACTTTTCATTTAACCACCTCAACATTGTCAACCAAAATGAGGTAGGGCACTAAATGTCATCTAACATCTCAAAGAGATTGTTACACAGAAAGTTATGATACATTTCTCCATCCAAATTGCCAGCAATAACGTTACAACTGCAAACATTTTTCAAAGTGATTTTACTTGACATTTTATCCTATTATGAAAAAAGTTAAAAGGAGTTTTAACAATCAATCACTAATTTAACACTCCTCTGATTAATATTTTGCAGTTTTATATAATATCGTCATATTGAACATAAAATAATTAGTGTTTTGTTTGAAATATCATTTGTAATGTCTTAAATAGTCATGGAGATATTTAATAAGAATAGTGTTAAGGTAGATACCTACAGACGTCTGCAGTTACCTTAAGAGACACCCAAGTTGAAAAAATTATAATGGTTTTCGTCATCATTTAATTTGTTTTAACTGTCTTCAAATTTTGAATACACATTTTTGAAACAAGAATGGAATCAGTACCTGGACATCGCTCAACTGCTCTTCCTGTTGTCGCAACCTCAAAACTTCATTTCGTAACTTCTCCAATTGTGCCGTAGCTTCCTTTAGAGCAGCCGTTTTCTCTTCTAATTCGCTGTCGCGTAACAAAACCAAATGTTTAACTTTAGACAATTCTTGAATTTGAAAATTTTCAATTTGTTCATTATCTTCTTGATGTTCTACAAGAAAAGTATACAATAACTCATCCCCTACATAAATAATAAAATAAAACCAACCTTCTGCTGTTTTGAGAGAATTCCTCAACACAGCCACCTGTTTGAGAGCCTCCTCTTTCTCCTTCACTAAACTTTGCAATTGCTTGTCTTTTTCGCTGACAATTCCTCGCCATTCTTGCTCTTTTTGGTCGAGCTTTCTTGAGAAGTCGGTTTCAATTTTAGATAAACGTTTCTTGAATTCTTCAGGTTCAATAGAGCCCTCATCGCGAATTCCATCTGAAGATATGATGGAATTGATGCTTGAAGAGGAACCTTGGTGGGAACGTCCTCGAATAGAGTCTATCCTTTGGACGGTTGAAGATGTTATCTTCGCAGTTAGTTTGGATAAATCACTGCCGGTCTCTTCGCGAATTTTGTTCTTTAAAGAGGCAAACATACTTGTTTATAGAATGCTGATAAATATTAAATCATCGCCTCTACAAGTTGGAAATAATCTTGAACCAGCCTCCCAATACAACTGTAGCTATTTAGCTTGCGAAAGAACACAATTATGGATATTTACACGTCTTAAATACTAATTACTAAATTAAACTAGGAAGCAACAACGCCAATTGCCAGCTGTCACGGTGACAGCGACAGCAGAAATGTCAAGTCGTAGCAGTGTTGCTCCTAGCGAAAAATAAATTTACTAGATTTTACAGAAAACTGTAATAGATTTCTATAAAATGTAATAGATGAACGTTTTTCAACTATTCTTATCAACAAACTTTTTTTTAGTGCCTCTAAACGTTTCGCATTGATTTATATTGCATCATGCCTGTTTATTGTTTTTCTTAAATTTATATAGAAGACAGTCCCTTTATAATCAAAGCTTTTAACAAGTACAAAGTCATTAGATTAGAGTGACAAAATTAAACCAAACGGTAACATAGATTAAAGTTTTTCTACAGGTATCTTCATAATTCTAACCTAAATAATAAAATTGTTGAAAAAAAAGGAAAAAGCTCGAATTCTTAAAAATGTAATAGATTTATTGAAATTGTAATAGCGTAATAGATTTTTGGCCAATGTAATAGACGGAACAACCCTGAGTCGAAGTAACATGATCGCAGATCGCAGTAACCAAGATGGTAACATGGTTTGTCATCGGTTGGTAATTGTACTACCAACCTCTAGCTCAGAAATAATGAAATTAATAAGATAAAAACTGGAAACAATGATTTCGTAGTTCGCATAATGTTTAATTTAGAAAATAAGGTGGCACAGTCTAGCACTAGTTACAAATAAATTTAATAAAAACGTAAGGCTGAACTACTCAAATTTTCAACATTGACGCCTGCGCTCTCAAATAAAAACTCGGTGTATCAAAAATTGTTTGCCTGCAGCAATTGAACCAAAAGTTTCACAAATGAGCAGACAATTAAAGTAAGGAATGTTTATCTGATAACAGGAAAGGTGAGAAATGAAAAACTTTTGACACAAGGTGCAAATAAATAAAGACTTATTAAGAAAAGTATGCGTAATTATAATTTTCGGAGTATAAACATGTTTTAAAATTAAATAAAGATAATTTTGAAACAAATCACGGAATTGGAAAAAAGTTGCATTGCTGGCTGTTCCAATCTCAAATAGTTATAAATAAAATCGTAAATATAACAGGAATAATAAAAAATCGCACTAAAACTTTTCTTCGTCGAGGCCGTGCTTGAAGAACATCAGAACTGGTACTGAATCGCCATTGATTTCTCTATATTCCATGAGACCGACCATGCCGTCAATGTCCATAGATTCACCAGTGAAGAATTGTAATTCCTTAAACCTGCTGAGAATGTCCTTCATCACTTTATTCATGTTTGTTTTGAAAATATCCACTTGGTCAGGAGCCTTTTCTTCTAATTTAGCTACCAGTCTGGAAGAACATAAAAGATAACATTTATTCCATATTATTTTGATGTGGCAGAATCAGCAAAGCTTCATTAATTAAAACTAATGAAGCCAGCTGACAAAACTGCAATAATTTAGCATGAATAGCTCCAGATGTCACAAAATGATTGACATCCAGTATTAGTACATGCAGTTCTAAGCTAATTAGCGCAGAAAATACATATTTTACTAAAAATTAAAACTCCACACCAGGGCAATATTAGCAGATTATCAATTAAATATCAATTAACTAGGATCAAGTGCACCAGCCTCTATCCTACAAATCTTATTTGCCAGGCCAGGATGGCAACTTTGCCTTGTAGTAAAATATGCACAAGTTTTTGCTTAGTATAAGTATAAATCCTAGCTACGTACTTCTTCATGTAATCCTTAAGGTATGCAGTATATGATTTCTTATCACCAAAAGCAAATGTTTCACATAATCTATGATTCAAAACCACATCAACTCCAGATTCTATATTGGCATCTGTACCCTCATCAGCTTCTTCTGCCGATGGATTGGCTCCGTCCAGTTGGATATCTCCTTGTTTGCGTTGGATCAATTTACCATAGACCTCATAGAGAACTTCATCAATCAGTTTCATCTTGTAGGTGTCCGAAAACATTTCGTCACCTAAAAAAAGTACCAAAGTTGGTCAAAATTACTCTGCAAGTTTCAAACTCGGATAAAATCGGGTTTTAGCCTCCCTCTAAAGAAAAAAATCGGTGGCCAAGTTATTCCAGAACCACAAAAATTGAGGTGTCATTGACACCGCTGACAGCTGTGTTTAAAAAAGGTTAAAATTCTACGGAAGATATAAATCGGCCAAAAATATGGCCTGAAAATTATTGAAAATGTTCGCTTACCAGTGAAAATGTCCTTGTAGATCCTCATATTGAAAGGATTGTTGCGATTCTTGGCGAGATGGCAACGAGAACGACCCGACGGGTTGAAGAACACAGCAAAAAAGATCGAATCGAGTCAGAATTTGACAGAGAAGGAGAAAGACTAACTAGCGCAGTGTTGCCAAAACTAAAAAATAAAATAGTTATCAAAGTTTCTACAAAAATTTATCAAGTGTCAAAAAAACACGAGATTTACCTAAAATAAAAAATGTACTTGGCGAATTGACAAGTTGGACCCAAAACCAAAAATAGACTAAATTTTGGGCAAGAAGGGTTTTTCTGAAGGGATGGGACTAAATATTAACCATCACCGTTGACAACACTGGACTAGCGGATGCGCGCGCATCCTGCTTCAATAAATTTTTAAGAAATCCAAGAATCTAACTTTTAGTAAAATTAAAAAAACCCTACTTCAAAATTTTAATTTGTATCGATTTATTATTTAATTGATTAGGCAACGTCTTTATTTATAATGTTCTTAATTTTTAACTTTTTCTAGTATCACGTTCTTTCGTCGTCTTTTTCTAACTTCTCCCACTCTCAATTTGTTCTGTCACTTCTGTGGAAAATGTCAAAATGGAGAATGTCAAACATCAATTTGTTGTTGACTCTCGCAGTTGCTGGTGAACACGTGTTTGAGTAAAATTAGTAATTTTTCTGATTATATTATCTCACCATTAAATTAAACCGCAGAAAATGGCAGATGGTGATTTAGAAAGTAAAATTGTGCGTCAGCTGGAGTATTATTTCGGTGACATTAACTTGCCCCGAGACAAGTTCATGCAAGAAAAAGTCAAAGAGGATGAAGGTTGGATCACTTTAGAGGTTTTATTGACGTTCAAGAGACTTGCAAGTTTGTCAGAAGATCCTGAAGTAATTGTGACCGCCATCACAAAAGGTGGAAACGGTTTGATCGAAGTGAGTGAAGACAAGAAGAAGATTCGGAGGAACCCGGACTTGCCTTTGCCGGAACTCAACGATGCTCGCAAGAAAGAATTGATGGGTCGCACAGGTAAATAATTCATAATAAACATCATCAATTGCTTTAAGTAAGGGTTAAGGATCTTTAGGTCCAGAAATACAGAAACGCGGGAAATTTGATTTCGGTTTTGTTTATCTATTAGCGCCCTGTAAAGACTTCATAGTTCTCATGTGCGAATATTCGCATCCGATTTTCCGAATATCCGGAAATTGTAAGATACACGGTTCATGTAATCAAGTATGGGTTAAAGTGACTTTCATTCCCTCATGTCATGTGTGAAAGAATCGCGTGCACGTGCATAAAGTGAAAGATTTGAGTAATTTTACGGTTCTAATGTTGGCAACAGTGCATTCCGGCCGAGCATGCATGAAAAAAAAAATATTTTTTTTAAGGACGGGAATCTATAAATCGCGCTTAAGACGCTCGTAAAAAAATGATTTTTGAGTAGTAATTTCTAATCGTGCTTTTAAAAAAAGTACAGGGCCCTGAACTGTAAAACAACGCAACCGCCGCGGCGGTTGTGTAGATGTCGTAGTCATTGGGCGTAACGCGTCATTTCAGGGAATGCCCGGCAATCGCTGTAATTAAAATCGTTAAACTCTGTTTTAGGGCAAGGAAAAGGTGAGGAGAATAGGCAATTTATGAATTTGGTGTTGCTTATCCTCCTCACCTTTTCCTGTGTTTTCCTTGCCCTAAAACAGAGAGTTTAACGATTTTAATTACAGCGATTGCCGGGCATTCCCTGAAATGACGCGTTACGCCCATTGACTACGACATAGACACTTCCTATCATGCTTCCTATAAATAAATATGAATTGCTCGGCATCCACGTTCTTTCACAATTCAGCCGGGAGGCAGCGCTGCGGGCTGCTTACGCGTACTCCTGGCCAAAGAAGTAATGCACAGGGGTGGTCTGGGTGACGATGTAAAGCAGGCAACACTCCTTGCACGGTTTACAGCCGAAGGTTTGGTACCGCATCGACGACTCGGTGATTGCCAACCAAGCCAACTCAGGTAGCATTTGTAAATAAAGGATGTTTGCACACCACGGTCGCTCGGTCGCAGACATTTTATCTCCAATGAATTTCGACATTTGTCCAGAAAAATAAGTAGAATTATTACACAAAGATTAACACATAATGAAAAAATTAGGTTACTTTTATTGAAAAGTCCACATCATTAATTATTAATAGTAGACAATAACTAATTTATTTTAAAATTTGGGGCCTATTGTTGCTAGAATTGTTACTCCGTAACCAAGCAAAATTAAAAGAAAAGAGAGAATTTTATTTCAACATGAATGTATTGTCTATAAACGTCCCTGTTTAAGATCTTATTGGATATTAAATGAACTAAATGGGAATAATGCTTATGACAATTAATTCTGTATTAAAGAAATTAATGAAATGTAGCAATGAACGTTTTAGCCACCTACCATAAATACCTAACGTATTCAAGAAGAAACATTCAAAAAACTAATGACAAATTTGAAAAGTCAATTAAATTCTAAAATTAATACACGACAAACTTTTAAAACCAGAAATCAAGTGATCTTTAATTAGTCTCAATGAGTATTATTTTTACTTATAATAATACACGGTCGACGGAAAAATACTATAATTTATTTCATTGAATTCATCCTTAAAAAACGCATGCTTATCTAAACTATAAAAAAATCCATTTAAAAAAATTTAAATCTAATTTCACTCTTTATCTTGCTGATAAAGAGCATTACATGTATTGCTATACTGCTAACAAAAAAAAAATTAACTTATTTCTAATTAAATTAGTTAATAATTGTAATTAGCTCTTAGAAAATTAATAACAATTTTGTAAAACAAAATAATTCAACAATCACAGCCTACTATACAGAGAATTTTAATCTCCTGGTTTTAGTTTAGGAACATACAAATAACTGTTCTACATTTTTTTACTGATAAACACTTCAAGATACGAGAAATATTCAAGACATCTTTTTTATTACCAAATTAAGTACGGTTAATAAAATAATTTTTGTTTATGGAAAAAACAGTGGCGTATAATTTCTTTTATATAAAGGATTGGAGCATTGGCCTGTAACGTATACCGTCAACATAATTCCAATTTGCGTGAGAGACAATTATTTTTTAAATTTTTGTATCAATCAAGGAAATAAAAAAATACTACATTTTATTTATTTTTTTAATGCAGAATTATAATTGTTATAAGTATGATTCCTATTTACTTTATTTAATATCCATTAAGGTAATAACCTGGGACGCTTATAGCCAACAGATTCATGTAGAAATAAAATTCTCCCTTCCCTTGTAATTTTTGTTTGGTTACGGAGTAACAATTCTAGTAACAATAGGTCTCAAATTTTAAAATAAATTAGTTATTGTCTACTATTAATAATTAATGGTGGGGACCTTTGAATAAACGTAACCTAATTTTTTCATAATGTGTTAATCTTTGTGTAATAATTCTATTTTTTTTCTTGACAAATGTCGAAACACAGTAGAGATAAAATTTCTACGAGGGTGGTGTGCAAACATCTTTTTAAAGTATTTACCGTGGTAATTACGACCCTGGGGTGGGTTGGCGATCACCGAGTCGTCGATACGGTACCAAACCTTCGGCTGTAAACCGTGCAAGGAGTGTTGCCTGCTTTACATCGTCACCCAGACCCCCCCTGTGCATTACTTCTTTGGCCAGGAGTACCTTACTTACGCGAATTCGAGCACGCAACTGTCGTATAAAATATTAGACAAAACTTCGTTTGTAACGTCACGACTTCAGTTAGGAACTAGTTTGACGAAAGTTTGCTGGTGGGACAGGGCGCTTAGATATCGTGGTAAATTCCATTTAAATTTAAAAGATTTAAATAAAGTTTTTGCAATAAATCCTGATATTTTCAGCGTACGCCAAAGGGTTCCCTCTGGACGAGGAGCTCAGCGCCATCATTGCTTTTCTCGAACCCCACGGTCCTATAGACTCGGTCAGCCGTCGATCTACCAAAGACCACAAATTCAAAGGATCCTGCTTTGTCATCTTCAAAAATGAAGAAACCTGCAAAAAATTTATTGAGGCAGAAAGCGTCAAATACAAGGACACCGAGTTGATTCGCAAATGGCAAGACGACTATTTTACCCAGAAGAAAAAAGAATACGAGGATCGCATCAAATCGAAGAAAGACAAGAAGCAGGCGAAGCTCAACGAGAAATGCAAGTTGTTGGAGTACCCTAAAGGAGCGATTCTTCATTTTTCGGGGATCCCAGAAGGGAAAGCGTTAACTCGCGAAGATTTCAAAGAAAAAATCAAAGAATTCGAAAATGTCACTTTATCGTTTGTTGATTTTAATAAAGGAGATCTCGAGGGTTATCTAAGGTTGTCGACTGAAAATGCTGCCATAGAACTTTTCAAGAAAGTTACTGAAATTGAGATCAATGACGTCAAGATTAAATTGAGAGTTCTGGATGGTGAAGAGGAAGAAACTTATTTGAAGAAAACAGCGGAAACCGTGACTAAAATGCGAGAAAAGCAAAAGGGGAACAGGAAACGCAAGGGGGGGCATTTCAACGGACGTGAATCTAAGCAAAGAAAAACGGATTAGTCTGTTGTTGATTCCAGACCCATAATTGTTTTTATTTTGCAAAGAGGACATAATTTATGATTACATTCTTATTTTTTTTCTAATAGTCTTCTCAATGTCTATAACTGTAAGTATTAAATAAACATAAATACTTAAACATAATAAAAGTTTTTTCATGTTGACTTTGTGATGTTTTCCAAACATTAATATACTATCTGAATTTACCGCGTACATTTCGCAGGTAGCAACGGGTTGAATATTGAACAACAAAACTAATGATCAACTAGCGCGTATGAAAGAGAAAGTTTGTCAATTTCAACATTAAAGATGCAGTCGGAACGGAAAGTGAATGGAAGCGTATTTCGTCCAAAATGGTGTACAACAACCACCGCGGTTATAAATATATGAAAATATGCAACGAGAAAATTCCGAATGATAACGGTCATTGTTACGAAATTTTTTACGGAAATGATTGGGTAAGAATTATTTGAATTAAGTACACTTTAGAGTGCCTCATTACTCATTATTAAAGAGTTGCAGCACGAAAGACGTGCGACGTGGCGTGCATATGGAATGCTTCATGGTGACAGCATTATTTTGCAAAGTTTTACTTCTGGTCATCATCTGCAATATTAACTCTTTAGTAATGAGATTAGCATGTTATTAAAGTTACTACAAATTTATAAACCCATATAGCAGCCAGGTCTGGTGTATTTTAAAGAAGCTCGCTAAAACAAGGTATTGAGGGGTCATTCATTACGCGGCGTGTGGAGTGACACTGATGCGCGCCCTTAACGATTTTTTTTATTCAAGTCCTCTCAGCAAAAACAGTACATAATTTACAATAAACTAAAGAAAAAATAATTACTACATTTTATGATCTGTGACTTGCATTTTTGATTGTCATCCCGTAAATTCCGGACATAAAGATAAAATTGTACTGGTATTAATAATTATTGTCTCGATAAGTTCCACACTCGTAAAGTTAAATTGCCGTCACGAACATCGTCATGTTGAAGGAAAATGTATCTACGCGTTTTAGCCGTAGCAGGAAACTCCGAGCAATCTATCACAAGTTCCTGCGATCAATTAGGAACGCCCTGTTAGCCGCGATCCGATTGTATCTATGTAGAACAAGTCTCTTCAAAAAGGGAGTACCTACGGGTAGATAGCTCACAACAAGACGAAGAAACGATGCCACTTTTCTACCTTGGAAAGTTTGTTTAAACGGCGTCCCCACCTGATCCTCGTGTAATTCTCCTCAGTAACTCGCCAGTTGTCGTAGTACAATCGCGTTTATGTTGTTCAGTGCGCGGTCCGTCAATCTTTCGGCGGTAAATAAAAAAGATTTTTTGTCTTCGGTGACTGTTCATTGTTGATGGTGAAGAAACATCATAAAAACATGCCGGTAAACAACCAATCCAACGGCAGTTCGACATTGGAAATAGCTCAAAGCAACCAGGTACGTTACGTTCCTGCAAAATTCCTGCTGCCGCAATAACTTTTCGAAGCAAACTTTCGACTGACTCACCGCGAAATTGTAAAAGAGGAAGCGGTCGAACCGCAATTATGAATATCCTTATTATTATTTTTTTTAAACGCATCATCATTAAAAATTGACAATCGATTCTTCAAGAGTGTTATTTTTAGTCTCAATTAAATAACGCGGCCACCGAATCCGACCTTGCGTTAAATAGTGTTGGTCAGTGTTATTATCTGAATGAACGAAAGGGACAATTTCTGTTTGTTTTTCTGACATTTGGAGAGAAAGTCCGTTAGTAAACTGCCTTGACCGTTCTGTGGGTGCTAAATCGGGTCGACAAGGCGCCCCTAATTAAGATCAACACGCGGAACTGGTGTTTGTGTTCCGGATTAGGTCGTGTAAGCAACGAAAAATCGTCACTATCCGGTCTAGGTAAACGAGCATTCACGCTGTAAACACCCTAGATTTTATAATTGCCCCTGTACAATGCAAACAGTATGTAAGGAAGTCCTTCAAACGGGCCGGTGAATTAGTTAAATGCTATTCAGAAGGACGACTGTAATCAGTGGGTCAGGAACCAAGTACATACATAGAGAGATTCGCGCAAAAAAAAAAACTGTTCTTATAGCAGGATTGTAGCGGGTTTTATTGTGGCTAACGATACATGTTTCGGTTGCATGCATAGTTTAGAACCTGCAATAAATAAAAACTCATAAATGTAGCTCTGGAATCTGGATGGATGATAGTTGTTTCCGACCGACTCACTTGGAACCGCAACGGAGGACAAATAATAATAATGAATTAGTGAGGACATGAGGCCTCATGTAGATGATAATTAAATGTGGAATAACGAAAATTATCAAAATTGATAAGAAAGAGCATCATCGGATATCTACCTACACTGAACATTCCGCTGAATTTTAATGGTAAATAATTTAAAATCGATATCACAAGACTTGAAATAAATTAATTTGTCGTTTCATTCCTTTATTAATTTAGTTTTGTTTATTCAATAATATTCAGTTGCTCATTTGTGAGATCGTTAAAATATATATTACAATCATATCGATTTTTGATCACAATAATTACTTTACTATCCAATTTTAACGAGTCGTACAACAGTGGTAAATTAGTACCTTGTTCTATTCGCTATTCCGGACTGTTCTATTACCAGATCGCGTGGCTTGAGCAATTTGAACAAGGTGCTAATGAAATATGTCCTTTGATGGAGCTTTTTAAATAATCACAGAAAATATTGGATTTATTTATAGGAAGGAGAACCGGTCCATTTTCCAGGATTGTTAGTTTAGTCAAAGTCGTACGAAATATCTTGATTTGTGACAGATCTTTACCACATTACGTTTCATTACTAACACCAGTTTGGTTGCGTATGCGTACATAACAAACATGCAACTTATTTTGATAACTTAGTATTCAAGAAACTTTCCGACTTTGGCAACCATGTACTTATTGTTGAAAAGAAAACTGCTTTTGTTCTGCAAGTCGTTTAATATTCTCACTGCCACTAGTGATTTGTGTATGCGGCGTTGCCGGCAAATGTAGCCTACTTTTCCTGTATTGGAACATTTCCACATACATCACTTGACCGGCAAAGAACTATATAAGTACCTATATGTGCATATAGCACAATGTTGACTTATTACAATAGGTAGGCAAGTACCTAAAGGTACCTAATTAATTCGTAGAAAATTATACAGACTTTTTTCACTACTTTTGTACTGAAACTACTATATAGATATACAATCATAATTATGCTAATATATGTATAGGTAATTAGGTATGCTATAACATTTACCGGTGGCGCTTTTTATAAGCGGTTAGATGGAATTTTGAGGTAGGTAATTAGGGGCTGAATAAATGGCTAAATTTAGAGAAAAAGACCCCGCTTTGTTCAAGTTCTTTTCATGATCAAATATTCAAATTAAAACAACGGTCATGACAAAGAAAAACTCGTTTGGAATTTAACTTTTTGCGCATGGTGGCGATAGTAATTTAAATGTTAATTGCGTGATTACCTACATTTATGTTATTTAGGTACACTGATTAAATCATTTTAATATACGCTTTATTCCTGTGCCACAGAAACAATCAAACGATTTTTACCCAAGTTCTGCGATTATTCAGATTGCACAATTTCTGCAGGGTTGTTCTAGCCTGAAAAATAGCAATTTTGCGCAACAGCTACATTTAGAGAGTTGGTTTTTGTTGTTGTTACATAAGGCTACTTTTTTGTGGACATTTCTAAATTAAGAGTAGTTATAATAAGAGATATACCTATATGATTTCGTTATCAAGGGGCGCACGCGGATGTCGTGAACTTAGTTTATGTTTCTTTAAAATTATTATTGTTCTCCAGCTCAGTTTGTCATGGTGACACGTACTTTACTTCGCTGAAAGATCCAAGTCGGAACAGTCGTTTTGAAAATTTTGAGAAAAACTAGTTTCTGGTATCTTTACTGTCAAAGTGAGATTTTAATAAATTGTAACACCCGCACAGTAACTTTTCATTTTATGCGAAAGAAAATATTTAATTCAAGAGTTACATTAATTTTCCAATACAAAAACACGGCAAAATTATTCATATTCAACGCAAGAAACTGCATGTCTCGACTATACAATAACCAACATCTAATCAGCACAGTCCATTTTATTCTTATTAAGCTCAATTTCCGCCCGTGCTTTCATTATAATGTAAAGCGAGCGATAAGAACTCTTTGTCTCAAATCGATTTTGAGGGCACTCTAATAATTTTCCCTTAAATTAACTTACCCCACAGACTAACTAAATTACTCACAAAGCCGCCTGTCTCGATACGAGAAAAAAACGATTTTTTTAAACCAATTGCTTCAATTTGCAGGATTTAATATTGATCAAGGGCAAACGGAAAAAGCGCACCTGGATCATATCGGGCATAATATGTGCCATCGTTATCGCACTAATAGTAATGGCTATAATTCTGCTAATTAAGGGTAATGATCATACGAAGAAAGGTCCCGATCCGAGCCCTGAAGCCGACGCTCTCTCCCTCGAAGATATTCTCTACGGCAAAGTCAACCCCAATAGTTTTAATGCCACGTGGGTTTCAGGTGAGTGCTAGGAGATGATGCGAAATTGTTGTTGGATTGCATCCAAATGAATTTCGATAATAAAAACGATCTAATTTCGTCGAGGTCAAGACCGACTCATAACACTGATGAGGCCAGATTATTAAAACGGTTGTCGTCTCGTTATATCAATACAGGAAGGGGTTCTATAGGATAGGGCGAGGCGACATGCTACCACTTATAAATATTTATGTTCATTTTTTAATTATAAATTATTCATTTGTAGGGACAGAACTGATATATACCGACGACAAGGGCAACTTGGTAATGCGCAACGTAGATTTGGGCGCCAATACTACAACGGTATTGATAGTAGGAACTGAACCGGTAAGTTTATAATCTACACGTGACCCAGGACAGAACCAGGAGTAGTCTCCCGGTTCCGGTATTCATACAAACTCCGGTTTTGTGACGTCATCACGGGGAGAAGAAAGACTTCAAACGTGGAAAAAAGTTGGGTTTGGAATCGGGCGGTCGAGGGAGGTTCGTTTCCTGAGCGGAACGATGGTTTGTTTTTAGAGCCACGCGAAATTTTACGCGAAGTCAGAAGCCAGGGCTCTGTATTTTTTTTTTCTAAACACGATTACCGAATATCTAATATCTGATTACCACTCGAATACCGGAGCCGGGAGGCTAGTCACAGCGTTATACATATCTATGGCAATTTCATATTTAGATGAGCATTAAACACCTCATATCTAATCCAAATTATTTAAGGTTATTGCATTTTTGTTAACTTTCACAAAACATGAAGAACGTTATACATAGTCCTATAATTGATTTTTTACGTAGTACTTTTCTAACAGGCCAGTATGTTTCAGATTCTATCAGGCGCGTTTGAATTCGAACTTTCTGCTGATAGAAAATACTTAAGGATCGCTCACACTTTTCAAAAGGTATTTAAATTTAAAAAAAAATTTGTATCGTGTGTAACTCAAAATTTACAGATTTACCGGCACAGTTACAGAGCTAGATATACGATAATCGATCTTAACACTAAAGAACATATTCAATTAGCCTTAGGCAATATTTTCGATTTCCGGCTGGCAGTGTGGGCACCAATAGGAAACGGTCTAGCGTTCGTTGACGACAACAACATTTACTACAAGGGCGACATTAAATCACAAGACATCATCCAAATTACTAAAGATAACGGTTTCATTCTTAACGGCATTCCCGACTGGGTTTACGAAGGTAAAGATCGCTCCCATTACCATTACAACATTCTAATCCAACTTTTATAGAGGAAATCTTCAGTTCTAACAAAGCTCTGTGGTTCTCGCTTGATGGTAAAAAGTTGGCATACGGAAGGTTCGATGACAGAAATGTTCCCTTCATGTCACTTCCTATTTACGGGGAACCCGGCAATCCTATATTTCAGTATCCGAGAGCACAACTTTTCAGGTATCCTAAAGTACGAATGATAAGCAGTAAATGAAAAGTGATAATAAAGTTAACTAAATTTCAGGCAGGAACACCAAATCCCACAGTCAGCTTGCATTACGTAGATCTTGATAATGCCACACTTGTAAAAAAATTAGAGCCTCCAAGTGACTTAATAAATAGGTAAGTAAGTTAATAGAAAGAAACAGGGAAACTGTTAATTCTTTGCTTATAGACAACCGATTTTAACTGCTGTCGCGTGGGCTACTAACAATGTCGTCTCGGCAATATGGATGAATCGAGTGCAAAACAGCGCGTCCATAGTAACATATTTAGCCGAGGAACCTTACTCCACCGAAATTGTAAGTGTTGTGATTTGTTCATCTATTTGTAGGGAGAGAAGAACAGGATATCACAAATCTTTATGTTTCTAAATTTTTCGCTTTTTGCAAAGGAATGCAATCTTAAACGACTATAATGTCTTAAATAATAATCAGACTGTGCTGTTAATTATCAATTTGATATGTATGCTAATAGCTAATTCTTTATTTAGATTAAGCGCTTCAAGGAGGAGTCGGGTTGGTTGGAGCTCTTTACACCTCCGATTTTTTCCAACGATGGCTCAACACTGTTGATAATTCTGTCCCAAGACCAAGGGTCCTTGGGATCTTATCGACACGTGGTCATGTTGTCGCGAGAGCAAAATTCCCAAATTACCCCTTTAACTAAAGGTGCTTTCGTCGTAACCAGCATTTTAGGTTGGAACTTTGACAATAACCAAATCTACTATTTAGCAACAGCTGAAAACGATTCAGCCCATCAACATTTATACAGCGTTTCGTACGACAATCAAACTACTCAATGTCTCTCATGCGGCGTCCGATCTGCCGACAACACTAATTGTTTGTACAACACAGCAACGTTTAGTAAAGATTCGACCCATTACATACTTAATTGTGCCGGCCCTGGGGTACCTAGTACCGTGATTTACTCAATAAACCAAAAAGTTATGGATTGGGAAACGAACGAGAACTTGCAACGATTAGTCAGGGCTAAAATCATACCCAATTATTTGCGGATGAATTTCGAGGTGGACGGAGGATTCAAGGCACAAGTTCAATTGAGGCTACCGTCAAATTTTGATCCGACCGGCAACACCAAGTATCCGATGTTGGTCAATGTGTTGGTATAACTTTCTGGTTTAAGGGTCGATTTGATCATATACTTACAGCTATGCCGGTCCTGACTCTTTCCAAGTAACGGAAAAGTTTAATTTGGATTGGGGAAGTTACTTGGCGGCCAACAAGAGCATTATTTATGCCACTATTGACGGAAGAGGTTCTGGGTTGAAAGGTGACAAAATGATGTTTGCTTCTTATAGACATTTGGGGACTGTAGAAATCGTGGATCAAATCAACGTTACAAAACAAATTCAGGAAACTCTCCCCTACGTCGATGAAAGTAGAACCGCGATATGGGGATGGAGTTATGGCGGTTACGCAGCAGGAATGATTTTGGCTAACGATAAACAAGGAATCTTCAAGTGCGGAATTTCGGTCGCTCCTGTCACGGATTGGACGCTTTATGGTAATTGGTACTTTGCATGAACCACAAAAATTATTAAACGCTTACATCTATAATTATGGCACTGTTGCAAACTTGAAAAGATTGATCATGCAGTGTGTATAACAATGGTATTTTTACAGATTCTATCTACACTGAACGGTTCATGGGTATGCCTACCATCGAAGACAACTTCCAAGGCTACCGCGATGCCAATCTCTTAACCCAATACGAGGGACTTCGCGATAAATTGTACTTTTTAATTCACGGAACTTACGATGATAACGTCCATTATCAGCAGTCGATGTTGTGGGCTAAAGTTCTGGAGCAAAACGACATTCTTTTCAGGCAATTGGTGAGTATTTCGTATTATCAAGAAGGTTTCTATCCGGTTATTTTAGAGTTATCCAGACGAAGATCACGGTTTGGCATCGGTCCGGCCCCATTTGTATCATTCGCTCGAAGACTTCTTGGATGAATGTTTTATCACGAAAGGGGGTTAGGGAGTTTTAATCACACTTAACATCGACTGCTCGTGACCAAAATACTAGTCAAAAGTTTGCAAGTTAATATCTTACTTTGCCAGAGTATCTATGTATTAGGATAGATCTCAAAGAACGTGTATATTTTTACTGATGCAATAAAACATGTATATTTTATATTAAGAATATCTGTAATAATTATTATTGTTACTGTGTAATAATAAATATGTAGGCATAACCGTTGTTTTGTAAATAATTTTCATTATTTTATTTGCTAATTGTGTCTTTTTACAGTCATATAGGGCACAGCTAAAATATTATGCGAATTTCAGAAATAATGAGATTGAAAACGTAATAGCAGATTACATACACATGTTTTACAAGAGCAAGGTTAAGTTTCTAATTTTTTAGGTTTAGGGGTGGCTTTTCGTTTTATTTACATATTCTTGTAAAATTCAGTAACAGCAAAGTTCTTAAAATGCTCTAAAGTAAAAAAAAATGTCCATCAAATATAAAACGACAGTCCCCATTGACCGAGATATATTAAGGGTTGTATAGCTTCGCCACGACCACGATAAGATCATCAACCATGACCGTGCGTTCTTCACATTCCACACCAACGGCCTATCTCTATCATCGTAAGTGCAGCAAAAGTGCTTGACCCTCCCAATTGTCCACTGCGTAACCTACAATAATATGTCTAAAATCTGGTTATATTTGCTATTATGCAGTGTAACGACTGCCGCTGTTAAACTGTGGTAAGATTAATTCTTCTAGAATGAGTAAACAGGATATTGAATCGGGTACACTCAATAGTGATGAGTCCTACATCGAAAACTTTGCTGGAAACGGAGATGTGTCTGAATGGCTGGAGCAGTCGGATTCCGTGAGGAGAGAAGGTAAATCGAAAGCCAATCTCGTGCTTCACCAAACGACAACTTTTCGGAGAGCTGTTCTCTTCATCCTTCTAAACCCTCAGTCTAACGGAGCAGCTTTTGCTGGAATAAAAAAAATGGTACAACTTGATTTAACCCCGTTCAACTCTGTTATCTTGAAAATTCGAGGTCAAGGTCAGTATAATGGATTTAAGTTCATTCTCAAACAATCCGGGAATAACTACTCATTCTGCAATTTTTTTGAGGTTTGTTGTTTTTAGGTATTTCAACGATTTGAACTGGGTAATTGTGATTATAGGCACCTGAAGACTTTCGCGAAATACTATTGGATTTAAAAGATTTCAAACCCTATTTTGAAGGAAAACTGATTGAAGATCCTGCAGTGCAATTGGATAAATCGCTAGTTATTTATGTTGGAATTCAAGCTTATGGAGGGGTATATTTGCCTGTGAAACAAGCAGGAGTAGCCAGTTTAGAAATTGACTGGATTAAGATCAAAGTTTGATTGCAAGATACTTTGTATTTCTTAATAACCGAACAATAAACAATATACCTAATATCATGATACTACTTTTGAATAAAAAGGATCGTTCATATAACTGATGACTTGAATAATAGCGATCAAAAGCGTAATAATTTAGCGGGGGTTTATTGATGATTGAGCTTGTAGTGGGATGTGGTAGGTACATGTAAGATTTTTGTGCAGATTTCAGTCAAGAACAATCAGATGTTTAATCAATAATTACTCGATATTTAATTTCTATATTCATTAAAGGTCAAAAATACTGTTATAAATTATGTTTGTTTTGCTTAATTTAAAATTTCCGCGTATTTGCTCGACCAATCGTCACTGCATACGCCAAAGATCATAGTGCCGTTACTCTAATGCTGTAACCTTGACTCTTACCACGGACTTTGTTTCTGTAACCATTAAATAACCTTATCAACTTCAATTCGATCCGACCACTCTATCCAATTATATTCTCTACGATCTGAAGAAAAATAGCAGCAAATTGTCATAAATTGTCAATTTTATCCGTTTCGTCCAACAAAAATCTTTGGTTCATCAATATCAACAAAACAATGGCGTTGAGTCGCATGTATAAATTGAGTGAATTATGGTAAGGCTTTTCCCTCTGGTATTGAAACTAATTGGGACATTTTTAGCAATCCAAGGACCACAGTCTTTCTCAAACATGCTTTACTGGGAAAAAAACCTCCCAAAAATGTGCGCAATTTTCGCAGAAACCGCACACAAGAAGAGCCCAAAATTAATCCAAACAGCATTGAAACTCCATTCAACTTTAATCTGGACCCATCAAATTTACATCCTGGAAAACTTCTAAAACCATTAGGCTTCACTGTTGGGGTAAAACAATACAAACATCATTCCTCTAATATATTTCGGATAAAATTTCAGTTTAGTGCCGCTTGCTTTGTAGGTGCTTCAATATGGGAGTATGAATCAATGCGGGCACATGCCATTACCATGGTTAAAAAACCAATTAAACTCTTTAAGAGACAAACAGAGAATTTTCAACAAAAATCTGTGAGGTTCTCAAATGAAGTCCTTCATTGAGTTTTCAATGAATTTATTTCAGAACTCTGTATTGGAGGAGGTTAAGAAAAAGTGGAAATCTTTGACACCTGGAGAAAAAGTGTTTGTTCCTATTTGCATCTTGAATGTGCTAGTTTTTGGAGCTTGGAGAGTCCCAAGACTGCATCCATTTATGTTAAAGTATTTTTGCTCAAATCCTGGTAGTAAAAGTGTTTGTTTGCCAATGCTACTATCTACTTTCAGTCACTATTCTCTTTTTCATTTGCTAGCCAACATGTATGTTCTCCATAGTTTTAGTACAGGTAATTTCAAGCCCGTTTGTAAGTTTATCCTAATTAGAGATTATTTCAGGTGCTGTTCACAGTTTAGGAAAAGAACAGTTTTTAGGTCTCTATCTGGGAGGTGGAGTTATTTCGAGTTTCACAAGTTATGCTTATAAAGTTATCAGCAAACAACCAGGACTTTCGTTAGGAGCGGTAAAGAGACATTCTTATAAGTTTACACTACAAACATTAACAACAATTTTAGTCAGGATCTATAATGTCGGTGTTAGGATACGTTTGTACTCAATTTCCGGATACTCAGTTGGGTATAATTTTATTACCGATTTTCACTTTTTCGGCCGGTTCAGTGAGTGAGTTACGAAATTACTGGATTTGTTTTAATATATCGTTTCTAGGCGATTAAGGCCATCTTAGCGCTAGATACTGCAGGAGTGGTGATGGGTTGGAAGTTCTTTGATCATGCAGCTCATTTAGGGGGTGCAGCTACTGGAATGTGAGTAGTAAAAAGAGTTCAATGACATTAAAGTGTGGGATCAATCTTTTTTCTTTTTCAGTGCATGGGCGGTTTGGGGAAGTCCACAACTTTGGCCTAAAAGAGAACCAATTTTGCACTACTGGCATGAATTTAGGGGTGCGATTAAATAAAGTCAAATTTATCAAACATAATATATAAGACCTTGTAATATATCAATACAAATTTATATAATTTATTAAAGTTATCAAGAGCATTTCTTACTTTCAACAGTTTGTTTTTCAGCTAATTATAGCGCTCTTTGAGAAATTTAAGGTGACAACAATTTTTTCTTCTTGCACTGCCATTGGTATGACTGGATCGCTGGTAATTTAATATAGTAATTTCTTTCTGTCACTTTGGCATCACTGCGCGCCGCCGTTGTTTTATTTTGACACTTGACAGCGTTTGTGCGTAAAAGATTCGTGAAACTGGCGCCCATTCTTCTGCAGAAACGCGTAGTCGGTGTCGTCCCAGAGTGATTAAATGTGCTTATCGACGTTCTTAGTGCAGCAATGTCGAACATAAGTTTGGACAAAGATACTTTTCATCGGCGGTTAAAGAAACTTTACAGCGCGTGGCAGAAATCAGACAACGAGAATGGGTTTTCTAAGATGGATGCGTTGGTTACCGCGGTCGGCGTGGACGAGGAAGTAGTTTACAGCAAGTCGGGGGCTCTGCAAACATGGCTTTTGGGCTACGAACTCACCGACACCATAATGGTGTTGACTGAGAAGAAAGCCTATTTTCTCGCTAGTAAAAAAAAAATCGATTTTCTTCGTCAAGGGGAAACTAAAGACGAGAATTCCATACAAATCTCTTTACACGTTAGAGATCGCACTGATGTGGACGAGGCCAACTTCAATATTTTAATCAACGCCATCAAGGAAAGCAAAAACGGGAAATCTATCGGTGTTTTCTCTAAAGACAACTACCCAGGTCAATTCATGGATTCGTGGCGGGCCGCTTTGGCTAAAGTCAATTTCCAAACTATCGACATCAGTGCGGCCGTCGCTTATTTAATGTCGCCGAAAGAAGACTCGGAAATTATAACAATCAAGAAAGCTTGCATGGTAAGCGTGGATGTATTTACGAAATATCTGAAGGACCAAATCATGGAAGTGGTGGATTCTGATCGCAAAGTTAAACACATCAAACTGGCAGAAGGAGTAGAAGCTGCCATAACCGATAAGAAGTACGTTTCTGGGGTTGACGTTGGCCAAGTTGACATGTGCTATCCCGCAATCATCCAATCAGGCGGAAATTATAACCTCAAATTTAGCGTTATGAGCGACAAAAACGTTCTTCATTTTGGCGCCGTTATTTGTTCTTTAGGAGCTCGCTACAAATCTTATTGCTCCAACATCGTCCGCACTCTTCTCATAAATCCAACAGAAAACATCCAAAATAATTATAATTTTCTTTTGCTAGTAGAAGAGGAAGTTTTGAAGAAACTTCAGGCCGGTATTAAATTATCTGAAGTTTTCGAAGCCGGTTACAGCTACGTAAAAAAAGAAAAACCGGATTTAGTCGAAAATTTAACAAAAAATTTCGGTTTTGCTATGGGAATTGAGTTTAAAGAAAGTTCGTTGATGATCAGTCCCAAATCTACCCATGTAGCTAAAAAGGGAATGGTTTTTAATGTCAATCTAGGGTTTAGTAATTTGGCAAACAAAGAAGCTACAGATAAAGAAGGTAAAACTTACGCGTTATTTATTGGCGATACAGTTATGGTCAATGAAGGGCAACCTGCTACCGTTTTGACGAATTCCAAGAAAAAAGTGAAAAACATTGGGATATTCCTTAGGGATGAATCAGACGAAGATGAGAATGAAGACGAAAAGGACGCTCCGCAGAAACCGGAGATTTTGGGAAGAGGCAAACGTACTGCCGTTCTTGATTCGAAATTGCGCACTGAACACACTTCAGAGGAAAAACGCAAGGAACATCAAAAAGAGTTGGCGATGCAACTCAACGAAAAGGCGAAGGAGAGACTGGCGAAACAGTCGGGGTCCAAGGATGTGGAGAAAGTTAGGAAAAATACGGTTTCTTATAAAAACGTTACTTTGTTACCTCGGGTCGCCGAGGTGAAGGAGTTGAAGCTTTACGTTGATCAAAAGTACGAAACTGTCATTTTGCCCATTTATGGGATTGCTGTTCCGTTCCATATTTCCACGATCAAGAATATTTCACAGTCTGTGGAAGGGGATTATACATATCTCCGAATCAACTTTTTCCACCCCGGCTCCACAATGGGCCGCACTGATGGTAATTTTTCAATCTTTGTCAGGGTAGGGTGCTAACAAATTATAAAGAGTCTTATTAAAAAAAAAACCTAGTCTATCACATGATCTCAAAATTGTGCTTGAATTTCTAGGTGGAAACTATCAACAGCCAGAAGCCACTTTTCTCAAAGAAGTGACTTACCGGAGCATCAACACCAAAGAACCGGGTGAGATTTCTCCACCATCTTCCAACCTGAATACGGCCTTCCGACTCATTAAAGAAGTTCAAAGGAAATTCAAGACTCGAGAGGCGGAGGAACGCGAAAAGGAGGATCTGGTGAAACAAGATACTCTGGTTCTGTCACAAAACAAGGGTAATCCAAAACTGAAAGATCTGTACATTCGGCCCAATATAGTTGCTAAGAGAATGACGGGATCGTTGGAGGCTCATAATAACGGTTTTCGTTACACATCCGTGCGAGGAGACAAAGTTGATATTTTGTACAACAACATTAAGCACGCGTTCTACCAACCCTGTGATGGGGAAATGATTATCTTGTTACATTTTCATTTAAAACACGCTATTATGTTCGGAAAGAAGAAACATGTTGATGTCCAGTTTTACACTGAAGTTGGTGAGATTACTACGGATTTGGGGAAACACCAGCACATGCATGATCGAGATGACCTGGCTGCTGAGCAGTCAGAGAGAGAACTCCGGCAGAAACTCAAAACCGCTTTCAAGAGCTTCTGCGAAAAGGTATTAAAAATAATAATAATGAATATTTATACATACCGGGTGGACCATCACTTGTGGTCGAATTTTTCCTGTCTAAACGATAAAAGATTTGAATTTGAGCTTCTGAGGATATGATCGAACCATTAAAACCTACTTTTCAAAAAAATTTGAATTTTTTTGGCCCACCCCGTACGCGTCTACACAGTGATTCATTCAAAATTGTAAAAAAGTTGACAATAAAGTTGCAACTTTTTTTATACCGTTGTACGCAGAAAATTTTTCAGATTACGGCGGTCTCTTCAGAATTTCGAAATTTTGATTTTTGGGGCCGTAGTATTTCGTAAAAATGCAACAGCCAAGTTGATTCATGGAATACCTCCCTTGCCTCAGATAATTTTCAACAAAATACTACGGCTCCAGAAATCAAAATTTCGAAATTCTGAAGAGACCGCCGTAATCCGAAAAATTTTCTGCGTACAACGGTATAAAAAAAGTTGCAACTTTATTGTCAACTTTTTTACAATTTTGAATAAATCACCGTGTAGACGAGCACGGGTGGGCCAAAAAACTTCAAAATTTTTTGAAAAGTAGTTCTTAATGGTTCGATCATATCCTCGGAAGCTCAAATTCAAATTTTTTATCGTTTGGGCGGGAAAAATTTGACCACAAGTGATGGTTCACCCGGTATAAACAATGTTGAACAATATAATGGTGCTTTGCTTGATACTGTCCTTTTAAATGCGAAAGCATTTGTTAACAGCTTGTCGAATGAATTCAGCAGCGTCCGACACGACCGAATGTAACTGGACTTGGTTTTTTTTTTGCGAAATGGGTCCATGTTCACTCTTTAATTTTTTTTTGTACAAACTAACGTTATAGACGGTAGTTGTCGTTTATTCGAGAAAGTCGCAAATTGTCTTTATAAAAATTTAGTTTGAATATGTGGATGATTTCAGGTGGAAGTTATGACAAAACAAGAAATCGAGTTTGACCAGCCCTTCCGGGAACTGGGTTTTCCTGGTGCTCCATACCGTTCTACAGTATTACTCCAGCCTACATCAGGTTGTTTGGTCACCTTAACCGAATGGCCTCCTTTTGTCATCACCTTGGAAGATGTTGAACTCGTGCATTTCGAACGTGTTCAATTCCATCTCAAGAACTTTGATATGATCTTTGTGTTCAAAGATTATAGCAGAAAAACCGCAATGGTTAACGCTATTCCCATGAATCTACTGGACCACGTCAAAGAGTGGCTCAACAGTTGCGACATTCGCTATTCAGAAGGGGTTCAATCGTTGAATTGGGTCAAAATCATGAAAACAATTACTGACGATCCAGACGGATTCTTCGAGAACGGCGGCTGGACCTTTCTGGATCCGGAATCTGACGAAGAACAACACGCTCAAGATGAAGAGAGTGAAGATGAAGACGAAGTTTATGAGCCCACCGATATTGAGAGCGCTTCTGAAGAGAGCGATGAAGATTCAGAATACTCAGAAGGTGATACTGAAGAGAGCGATGGGAGTGGTTCTGGTGAAGATGATTTGGGTTCCGATGAAGAATCTGGTAAAGATTGGTCGGACCTTGAAAGGGAAGCAGCTGAAGAAGATCGAGAACATGACGATGGCGGGTTTGTTGTAAAGAAAACTCATCATAAGTCTGCTAAACATTCAACTAGCAAAAACAACCACAAGAGCTCCCCTAGTAAGCATGGTAACAATCATCATTCCTCTAGCAGACATTCGAGTTCAAGACATAATAGCAGCAGGGAGAGTGACAGGGACAGGCGGTCCTCAAGCTCCAGACATAAGAGTTCTAGTAGCTCCAAGTCCAAACCGTCACCTTCCAAGGACAGAGATCGTCATCAAAGGAGTTCGGATTCCAGAAAGAGAGGACGGGACGAGAGCAGCGATAAACACAAGTCGAAAAAGTCAAGGAAGTAATTTAGTGATTTAAGTTGTCCACTGAAGTAATATTAGTTGATTCGTTTGTACCATTTGTGTTAGGTTTTGTATGTTTCATGTTTCTTTTGACCTATCGTTTTCTTTTCACTAAATGTACAGGTTATAAACATTTTGATACAAATGCCCGTAGTTTTTTTGTTTACACTTACCCTACCAATATCACAAAACTTCTCAGTTTACGTAAGAAAAGTATCCCGTTCAAAGTGGCCTACATTACACAATATAAACAACCAAATCTCAGATTTATATTTGGGTAGACAAAAAATGAAATTACATAATGCAAATAATAATTTACTAAAGCATTAATAGTTCCATACATCATACATAATTTTATATTAATTAACTTCTCTTGTAATGCCTTTAAATTATCAGTCTAATAAATTGTGTGATGCTACTAAATATCATTAAGTACTTGATCACAATAATAATACTGCATAATTATCAAATTGAAATTTGAAAGATCTTAGCCTCTACATCATTAACTTTATCAAGTATCGAACACTTCTCATTGACTCTAACTCCTTGCCTCCCCAGATCGCGTAATCTTTCTTCAAGTCCTTCTTTGTTTCTGCCAGCTTGCCACCAAACTTTGACACAAATTTGCAATAATGGCACATACAATTCCAGTAAATCACTGTCGCTGACACCTTCATACCGATGCAAAGCCAGATCAGCCCACTTCTGAGCATTAGGATAACCCGTGATGGCGGTACAGCAACCCAATAACCGACATAATGCTAACAATACAGCTGGAGATCTATCTGTAAACACTTTGTTTAGCAGTTTAAAACTATTTTCAAGCAATGGCAAGGCATTTGAAAATTCATTTTTTTCGAGTAAAGTCTTTGCTTTGTCCAACTCGACGTTTTGCAAGAACATTGCTAGGGAGTTAGAAGTTCTCAATTTTGATTCAGTTGAAACATGCTTCAGGAGAGATTCAAAACCGGTGCTTCTTGTTGAGATTAGCTCATTATCGAAGTTTCCTAAAATCACTTTCTTAGGAAAGGTAATGTTCAGCATGAGATGGGGGTGAGTCTTTTTCAAAGCCTCATAAAGATTCAAGAAATGAGTGTAACGACGTTCGATCACGGAAGGACTTAAGTCGTCAGTGCCGGATATGTGGCGAACTTGAAGGGTGTAAATCACGTGCTTCTTCTCTTCAGGTTCGTCGTAGATGCGGGCTGAAACGATCTCAAACACCAGACCCTGCGTTTCATTACCTGGAACAATGCCGACGTTAAAATAGGGCGGTAACCCTAACTGTAATTACCCAAAATTTGCGTCATTCTTGTCAATTACTGTTGTCAGTGTCGCGGTACCCGTTGTCTACATACTTGTCGAAATACAAATAATAAAATAATTGCAATGTTATTTAGAATTGTCAAGTCATATGACGTCATACAACAAAGCAAAAGCAGTGTTGCCAGGTTGAGGAAAATAAATTTGTGGTAAGATTATCAATAAGATTTGCTAAACATCCAAGAGATGTCGCCATAATATCTTTATACATATTAACATTTTTGACGTACAATTAAATAAAGGGTTAACAATTTTATAAAGATTTTTTAAACTGACAAGAGGTTTTGTCCACTTTCCGATACATCACGCAAAGAAAACTTGCAAATGAGACACTTAAAAAAACTGCAATATTTTTAAATGTCAACAAAGTGGATTACCTACTCTACTCTAAATTCTTAATGTTCCGCAAAACCAAAATCTTTATAATTTTGAAGCAAAATTAATTTTGGGGATTACCAAATTTTCTCGGTTAAAAATCACATATAAATTCAGCAGATGAGATAAATCATGATATCATGAGATTTCATAGAAAATCATAAGACTTGGCAACACTGCAAAATCAGTCAACAACACTTGACTATTTGACAGCTTGACAGTGGCGGGTGGCGGGCAGGCAGGCAGGAGGGAGGCAGGGCAAGTGGGCAAGGCAAGAGTCAAGACAGGAACAAGAATGTCTTGCAGTTTGACGTATATCGCAACTCTTTGTCACAATGACGTTAAATTTACTAGTCAACAAGTATTATTATAATTTCAGTTATATGCTTGGTTAGTTGCCAAATTAAAAAGCGCCACAGTAAGTTAACAATCACACATTTAATTTGATCTCGTTACATAACCTCAAACCTTGGCAGATGTCAAACTTGGACGAAAATTTTAAACCACAAATATCTGATATGGAGAAATTGAAAGAAATAGACATGTCAGGAGATTCCGTAGTGATTGCCGACTTGTCCCAAATAAATTGGAGAGAGTTTGCTTGTGGGTGGGGCGCTGCTTTCATTAACATCACTGTCACCTACCCCATAAATAAAATTATTTTTCGACAGGTAACGTCATTCCAATCCGAAAACCGTGGCTAATTGCGCGGTCTATTTTAGATGTTACACGGCGTCAAAGCCTCTAGTGCATTTCACGAATTGCGGAATGAAGGCATGTACTATCTGTATCGGGGTATGATGCCCCCCTTAATGCAAAAAACTTTGTCTTTATCCATTATGTTTGGAGTTTACGAAGAAATCAGACGGCCCTTAACTACAGCGGGAGTAAATCCGTACATAGCGAAAACTGCAGGAGGGTTAATTGCAGGAACAGTGGAAGCTGTTCTCATGCCATTTGAACGCATTCAAACTTTACTGGCTGACTCACATTACCACAAAGAGTTTAGGAATACGGCTCATGCATTTAGAACAGTTGGTTTCAATTATGGTTTCAGAGAATATTATCGCGGTTTAGTGCCGATTTTATGTAGAAACGGTCCTTCAAATGTTGGATTTTTTATATTGAGAGATGAAGTACAAACAAGGATGCCCAAGTTTCACTCCAAGTTTCGACAGACTTTTAGCGAATTTATATGTGGTGCTTCGATAGGTGTTGTGTTATCTAGTGTTTTTTATCCTCTGAACGTTCTGAAAGTCGCAATGCAAAGCAAGATTGGTGTTGGGTACGAGAGCACTTACAAAGTTTTAGTACAAATTTATCATGAACGTGGCAGTAAGATAGGTAATGTTTACCATGGGGTCCATACGAACTGTACCCGTGCTTTTTTAAGTTGGGGAGTGATGAATGCCGCGTATGAAAATTTAAAGACAATTATCTATTAGTGAAATTCTCAGTTGTGAGTCCTCCCATTTTCATTGTGTCCTTTTATGTTGATTATTTTTTAAGAAAAACCCGCAGTGACCGATATATACCTAGTTAAGTCACAAAATGTTTTGAACTTTTATATTAAACAAGAATTATGTGACACTAATGTAATAATTAATAAATGTATACTGCGGAAATCTTCTGCGTTTTGATAATTAGATTCAAGATTAGAGTCAGGCACTGATAAGGAAGAGGAAAAAGGCGGTTGTTTAGCCAAAATCTATAAGTGCCGGTAGATAATATTTGCCTTGTGTGTCATATCGTAGGCAACGCGTGAATTTTTGCTATAAGAATAGAAGTAGAAAAGAACATAAACAAACCTATTGATAACTGTGACCGCACAAAGTGGAAATGGTAGAAATTGAATTGAATTTTTGCTCTAATTTTTAAATTTTTAAATTTTGACGCCAAATTAACTTTCGATTTCGTTCAATTTTCAAACTTTTGTAACTTTTGAACGGAGCGACTTATATTAAATCCAGATACATTAAATTTTTTCGTTTCACAAATGCCATCAAATACTATGTGAACAAAAATTGTAAGTCTAATAATAAAAAAGTTGAAATTTGCAATTTAGGTCGATTTTGACAAAAACTTTAAATTGAAACATTCGAATGGTCATATCTAAAAAAGTACGACTTGTACAGGAAAACTACGGCCAGATTTGTGTTAAGCGGTTCAAGATCTACCAGATTAAGTCATAAAATTGATGTAAAAAATTTCAATATTTTCGACTTTTTTTTTCTACCCCAATCGATAGAAATTTGAAAAATTCCTAAAATCGACATCGTTGCCCCTAAAGGACAGAAATAAGTGTTTTCTTATGTAATCGGCTTTCCTGAATTCAAATCCGTAATCAATTTGACGCTAAAATAAATAGATTTTTCATAAAGTTGGAATAATCACTAAGTTTCGATTTCTTATAATATTCAAACTCTTGTAACTTTTGAACGGGCAGACTTATATCAAATCCAAAAACACCAAATTTCTCCATTTCACAAAAGCTATCAAATGCTATATGAACAAAAATCGTAAGCCTAATAATAAAGAAGTTGAATTTTGCAATTTAGGTCGATTTTGACGAAAATTTTGAATTGAAACTTTTGAACGGTCATATCTTAAAAATTACGACTTGTACAGGAAAACCACTGGCAGATTCGTGTTAAGCGGTTTGAAATCTATAAAATTAAGTCATAAAATCAATGTAAAAAATTTCAATATTATCGACTTTTTTTTTCTACCCCAATCGATAGAAATTCGAAAAATTCCTAAAATCGACATCGTTGCCCCTAAAGGCTAGAAATAAGCGTTTTCTTATGTAATCGGCTTTCCTGAATTCAAATCCGTAATCAATTTGACGCTAAAATAATTAGATTTCTCATAAAGTTAGAATAATCACTAAGTTTCGATTTCTTATAATATTCAAACTCTTGTAACTTTTGAACGGGCAGACTTATATCAAATCCAAAAACACCAAATTTCTACATTTCACAAAAGCTATTAAATGCTATATGAAAAAAAACCTTAAGTCTTATAATGAAGAAGTTAAAATTTGCAATTTAGGTCGATTTTGACGAAAATTTTGAATTGAAACTTTTCAACGGTCATATCTTAAAAATTACGTCTTGTACAGGAAAACCACTGGCGGATTCGTGTTAAGCGCTTCGAAATCTATAAGATTAAGTCATAAAATCGATGTAAAAAATTTCAATATTTTCGACTTTTTTTTTCTACCCCAATCGATAGAAATTCGAAAAATTCCTAAAATTGACATCGTTGCCCCTAAAGGCTAGAAGTAAGCGTTTTCTTATGTAATCGGCTTTCCTGAATTCAAATCCGTTACCAATTTGACGCTAAAATAAATAGATTTCTCATAAAGTTAGAATAATCACTAAGTTTCGATTTCTTATAATATTCAAACTCTTCTAACTTTTGAACGGGCAGACTTACATCAAGTCCAAAAACACCAAACTTCTACATTTCACAAAAGCTATCAAATGCTATATGAACAAAAATCGTAAGTCTAATAATAAAGAAGTTGAAATTTGCAATTTAGGTCGATTTTGACAAAAATTTTGAATTGAAACTTTTGAACGGTCATATCTTAAAATTACGACTTGTACAAGAAAACCACTGGCAGATTCGTGTTTAGCGGTTCGAAATCTATAAGATTAAGTCATAAAATCGATGTAAAAATTTTTAATATTTTCGACTTTTTTTTTCTACCCCAATCGATAGAAATTCGAAA
The DNA here is from genome assembly GCA_951805265.1 of Schizotus pectinicornis. Taxonomy (NCBI): domain Eukaryota; kingdom Metazoa; phylum Arthropoda; class Insecta; order Coleoptera; family Pyrochroidae; genus Schizotus; species Schizotus pectinicornis. The sequence continues at coordinate 18,502,324 of OX638205.1, forward strand.
AATTCCTAAAATTGACATCGTTGCTAGAAGTAAGCGTTTTCTTATGTAATCGGCTTTCCTGAATTCAAATCCGTTACCAATTTGACACTAAAATAAATAGATTTCTCATTAAGTTAGAATAATCACCAAGTTTCGATTTCTTATAATATTCAAACTCTTGTAACTTTTGAACGGGCAGACTTATATCAAATCCAAAAACACCAAATTTCTCCATTTCACAAAAGCTATCAAATGCTATATGAACAAAAATCGTAAGTCTAATAATAAAGAAGTTGAAATTTGCAATTTAGGTCGATTTTGACGAAAATTTTGAATTGAAACTTTTAAACGGTCATATCGTAAAAATTACGACTTGTACAGGAAAACCACTGGCAGATTCGTGTTAAGCGGTTCGAAATCTATAAGATTAAGTCATAAAATCGATGTAAAAAATTTCAATATTTTTGACTTTTTTTTTCTACCCCAATCGATAGAAATTCGAAAAATTCCTAAAATCGACATCGTTGCCCCTAAAGGCTAGAAATAAGCGCTTTCTTATGTAATCGGCTTTTCTGAATTCAAATCCGTAATCAATTTGACGCTAAAATAAATAGATTTTTCATAAAGTTAGAATAATCACTAAGTTTCAATTTCTTATAATATTCAAAATCTTGTAACTTTTGAACGGGCAGACTTATATCAAATCCAAAAACACCAAATTTCTCCATTTCACAAAAGCTATCAAATGCTATATGAACAAAAATCGTAAGCCTAATAATAAAGAAGTTGAAATTTGCAATTTAGGTCGTTTTTGACGAAAATTTTGAATTGAAACTTTTGAACGGTCATATCTTAAAAATTACGACTTGTACAGGAAAACCACTGGCAGATTCGTGTTAAGCGGTTCGAAATCTATAAGATTAAGTCATAAAATCGATGTAAAAAATTTCAATATTTTCGATTTTTTTTTTCTACCCCAATCGATAGAAATTCGAAAAATTCCTAAAATCGACATCGTTGCCCCTAAAGGCTAGAAATAAGCGTTTTCTTATGTAATCGGCTTTTCTGAATTCAAATCCGTAATCAATTTGACGCTAAAATAAATAGATTTCTCATAAAGTTAGAATAATCACTAAGTTTCAATTTCTTATAATATTCAAACTCTTGTAACTTTTGAACGGGCAGACTTATATCAAATTCAAAAACACCAAATTTCTCCATTTCACAAAAGCTATCAAATGCTATATCAACAAAAATTGTAAGCCTAATAATAAAGAAGTTGAAATTTGCAATTTAGGTCGATTTTGACGAAAATTTTGAATTAAAACTTTTGAACGGTCATATCGTAAAAATTACGACTTGTACAGGAAAACCACTGGCAGATTCGTGTTAAGCGGTTCGAAATTTATAAGATTAAGTCATAAAATTGATGAAAATTTTTTTAATATTTTCGACTTTTTTTTTCTACCCCAATCGATAGAAATTCGAAAAATTCCTAAAATCGACATCGTTGCCCCTAAAGGCTAGAAATTAGCGTTCTCTTATGTTATCGGCTTTTCTGAATTTAAATCCGTAATCAATTTGACGCTAAAATAATTAGATTTCTCATAAAGTTAGAATAATCACTAAGTTTCGATTTCTTATAAAATTCAAACTCTTTTAACTTTTGAACGGGCAGACTTACCTCAAATCCAAAAACACCAAATTTCTCCATTTCACAAAAGCTATCAAATGCTATATGAACAAAGATCGTAAGTCTTATAATAAAGAAGTTGAAATTTGCAATTTAGGTCGATTTTGACGAAAATTTTGAATTGAAACTTTTGAACGGTCATATCTTAAAAATTACGACTTGTACAGGAAAACCACTGGCAGATTCGTGTTAAGCGGTTCGAAATCTATAAGATTAAGTCATAAAATCGATGTAAAAAATTTCAATATTTTCGACTTTTTTTTTCTACCCCAATCGATAGAAATTCGAAAAATTCCTAAAATTGACATCGTTGCCCCTAAAGGCTAGAAGTAAGCGTTTTCTTATGTAATCGGCTTTCCTGAATTCAAATCCGTTACCAATTTGACGCTAAAATAAATAGATTTCTCATAAAGTTAGAATAATCACTAAGTTTCGATTTCTTATAATATTCAAACTCTTCTAACTTTTGAACGGGCAGACTTACATTAAATCCAAAAACACCAAACTTTTACATTTCACAAAAGCTATCAAATGCTATATGAACAAAAATCGTAAGTCTAATAATAAAGAAGTTGAAATTTGCAATTTAGGTCGATTTTGACAAAAATTTTGAATTGAAACTTTTGAACGGTCATATGTTAAAATTACGACTTGTACACTAAAACCATGGGCAGATTCGTGTTAAGCGGTTCGAAATCTATAAAATTAAGTCATAAAATCGATGTAAAAAATTTTAATATTTTTGACTTTTTTTTTCTACCCCAATCGATAGAAATTCGAAAAATTCCTAAAATCGACATCGTTGCCCCTAAAGGCTAGAAGTAAGCGTTTTCTTATGTAATCGGCTTTCCTGAATTCAAATCCGTAATCAATTTGACGCTAAAATAATTAGATTTCTCATAAAGTTAGAATAATCACTAAGTTTCGATTTCTTATAATATTCAAACTCTTGTAACTTTTGAACGGGCAGACTTATATCAAATCCAAAAACACCAAATTTCTACATTTCACAAAAGCTATTAAATGCTATATGAAAAAAAACCTTAAGTCTTATAATGAAGAAGTTAAAATTTGCAATTTAGGTCGATTTTGACGAAAATTTTGAATTGAAACTTTTCAACGGTCATATCTTAAAAATTACGTCTTGTACAGGAAAACCACTGGCGGATTCGTGTTAAGCGCTTCGAAATCTATAAGATTAAGTCATAAAATCGATGTAAAAAATTTCAATATTTTCGACTTTTTTTTTCTACCCCAATCGATAGAAATTCGAAAAATTCCTAAAATTGACATCGTTGCCCCTAAAGGCTAGAAGTAAGCGTTTTCTTATGTAATCGGCTTTCCTGAATTCAAATCCGTTACCAATTTGACGCTAAAATAAATAGATTTCTCATAAAGTTAGAATAATCACTAAGTTTCGATTTCTTATAATATTCAAACTCTTCTAACTTTTGAACGGGCAGACTTACATCAAGTCCAAAAACACCAAACTTCTACATTTCACAAAAGCTATCAAATGCTATATGAACAAAAATCGTAAGTCTAATAATAAAGAAGTTGAAATTTGCAATTTAGGTCGATTTTGACAAAAATTTTGAATTGAAACTTTTGAACGGTCATATCTTAAAATTACGACTTGTACAAGAAAACCACTGGCAGATTCGTGTTTAGCGGTTCGAAATCTATAAGATTAAGTCATAAAATCGATGTAAAAATTTTTAATATTTTCGACTTTTTTTTTCTACCCCAATCGATAGAAATTCGAAAAATTCCTAAAATTGACATCGTTGCTAGAAGTAAGCGTTTTCTTATGTAATCGGCTTTCCTGAATTCAAATCCGTTACCAATTTGACACTAAAATAAATAGATTTCTCATTAAGTTAGAATAATCACCAAGTTTCGATTTCTTATAATATTCAAACTCTTGTAACTTTTGAACGGGCAGACTTATATCAAATCCAAAAACACCAAATTTCTCCATTTCACAAAAGCTATCAAATGCTATATGAACAAAAATCGTAAGTCTAATAATAAAGAAGTTGAAATTTGCAATTTAGGTCGATTTTGACGAAAATTTTGAATTGAAACTTTTAAACGGTCATATCGTAAAAATTACGACTTGTACAGGAAAACCACTGGCAGATTCGTGTTAAGCGGTTCGAAATCTATAAGATTAAGTCATAAAATCGATGTAAAAAATTTCAATATTTTTGACTTTTTTTTTCTACCCCAATCGATAGAAATTCGAAAAATTCCTAAAATCGACATCGTTGCCCCTAAAGGCTAGAAATAAGCGCTTTCTTATGTAATCGGCTTTTCTGAATTCAAATCCGTAATCAATTTGACGCTAAAATAAATAGATTTTTCATAAAGTTAGAATAATCACTAAGTTTCAATTTCTTATAATATTCAAAATCTTGTAACTTTTGAACGGGCAGACTTATATCAAATCCAAAAACACCAAATTTCTCCATTTCACAAAAGCTATCAAATGCTATATGAACAAAAATCGTAAGCCTAATAATAAAGAAGTTGAAATTTGCAATTTAGGTCGTTTTTGACGAAAATTTTGAATTGAAACTTTTGAACGGTCATATCTTAAAAATTACGACTTGTACAGGAAAACCACTGGCAGATTCGTGTTAAGCGGTTCGAAATCTATAAGATTAAGTCATAAAATCGATGTAAAAAATTTCAATATTTTCGATTTTTTTTTTCTACCCCAATCGATAGAAATTCGAAAAATTCCTAAAATCGACATCGTTGCCCCTAAAGGCTAGAAATAAGCGTTTTCTTATGTAATCGGCTTTTCTGAATTCAAATCCGTAATCAATTTGACGCTAAAATAAATAGATTTCTCATAAAGTTAGAATAATCACTAAGTTTCAATTTCTTATAATATTCAAACTCTTGTAACTTTTGAACGGGCAGACTTATATCAAATTCAAAAACACCAAATTTCTCCATTTCACAAAAGCTATCAAATGCTATATCAACAAAAATTGTAAGCCTAATAATAAAGAAGTTGAAATTTGCAATTTAGGTCGATTTTGACGAAAATTTTGAATTAAAACTTTTGAACGGTCATATCGTAAAAATTACGACTTGTACAGGAAAACCACTGGCAGATTCGTGTTAAGCGGTTCGAAATTTATAAGATTAAGTCATAAAATTGATGAAAATTTTTTTAATATTTTCGACTTTTTTTTTCTACCCCAATCGATAGAAATTCGAAAAATTCCTAAAATCGACATCGTTGCCCCTAAAGGCTAGAAATTAGCGTTCTCTTATGTTATCGGCTTTTCTGAATTTAAATCCGTAATCAATTTGACGCTAAAATAATTAGATTTCTCATAAAGTTAGAATAATCACTAAGTTTCGATTTCTTATAAAATTCAAACTCTTCTAACTTTTGAACGGGCAGACTTACCTCAAATCCAAAAACACCAAATTTCTCCATTTCACAAAAGCTATCAAATGCTATATGAACAAAGATCGTAAGTCTTATAATAAAGAAGTTGAAATTTGCAATTTAGGTCGATTTTGACGAAAATTTTGAATTGAAACTTTTGAACGGTCATATCTTAAAAATTACGACTTGTACAGGAAAACCACTGGCAGATTCGTGTTAAGCGGTTCGAAATCTATAAGATTAAGTCATAAAATCGATGTAAAAAATTTCAATATTTTCGACTTTTTTTTTCTACCCCAATCGATAGAAATTCGAAAAATTCCTAAAATTGACATCGTTGCCCCTAAAGGCTAGAAGTAAGCGTTTTCTTATGTAATCGGCTTTCCTGAATTCAAATCCGTTACCAATTTGACGCTAAAATAAATAGATTTCTCATAAAGTTAGAATAATCACTAAGTTTCGATTTCTTATAATATTCAAACTCTTCTAACTTTTGAACGGGCAGACTTACATTAAATCCAAAAACACCAAACTTTTACATTTCACAAAAGCTATCAAATGCTATATGAACAAAAATCGTAAGTCTAATAATAAAGAAGTTGAAATTTGCAATTTAGGTCGATTTTGACAAAAATTTTGAATTGAAACTTTTGAACGGTCATATGTTAAAATTACGACTTGTACACTAAAACCATGGGCAGATTCGTGTTAAGCGGTTCGAAATCTATAAAATTAAGTCATAAAATCGATGTAAAAAATTTTAATATTTTTGACTTTTTTTTTCTACCCCAATCGATAGAAATTCGAAAAATTCCTAAAATCGACATCGTTGCCCCTAAAGGCTAGAAGTAAGCGTTTTCTTATGTAATCGGCTTTCCTGAATTCAAATCCGTTACCAATTTGACGCTAAAATAAATAGATTTCTCATAAAGTTAGAATAATCACTAAGTTTCGATTTCTTATAATATTCAAACTCTTGTAACTTTTGAACGGGCAGACTTATATCAAATCCAAAAACACCAAATTTCTCCATTTTACAAAAGCTATCAAATTCTATATGAACCAAAATCGTAAGTTTTATAATAAAGAAGTTGAAATTTGCAATTTAGGTCGATTTTGACGAAAATTTTGAATTGAAACTTTTGAACGGTCATATCTTAAAAATTACGACTTGTACAAGAAAACCACTGGCAGATTCGTGTTAAGCGGCTCGAAATCTATAAGATTAAGTCATAAAATCGATGTAAAATTTTTTAATATTTTCGACTTTTTTTTTCTACCCCAATCGATAGAAATTCGAAAAATTCCTAAAATTGACATCGTTGCCCCTAAAGGCTAGAAGTAAGCGTTTTCTTATGTAATCGGCTTTCCTGAATTCAAATCCGTAATCAATTTGACGCTAAAATAAATCGATTTTTTATAAAGTTGGAATAATAATAATAAAGAAGTTGAAATTTGCAATGTAGGTCAATTTTGACGAAAATTTTGAATTAAAACATTTGAATCGTCATATCTTAAAAAGTACGACATGTACAGGAAAACTACAGCCAGATTCGTGTTAAGCGGTTCAAGATCTACCAGATCAAGTCATAAAATTGACGTAAAAAATTTCAATATTTTTGACCTTCATTTTCTAGCCCAATCAATACACATTCGAAAAATTTCTAAAATTGACACGTTTATTAAAAGACTGGAAATTAATGTTTTCTTATGTAATCGACCTTCCCGAGCTCAAGTTCTCGGCTCGGCTCGGCTCGGCTCGGGTCGGCTCGGGTCGGCTCGGGTCGGCTCGGCTCGGTTTGGCTCGGCTCGGCTCGGCTCGGCTCGGCTCGGCTCGGCTCGGCGCGGCTCGGCTCGGCTCGGCTCGGCTCGGCTCGGCTCGGCTCGGCTCGGCTCGGCTCGGCTCGGCTCGGCGCGGCTCGGCCAGGCCAGGCCAGGCCAGGTCTGGTCAGGTAATCAATTCGACGCTAGAATAAATAGATTTCTTATAACATTAGAAAAACCACTAAGTTTCGATTTCTTCCAAAATTCAAACTCTTGTAACTTTTGACCGGACAGACTTACATCAAATCCAAATACATTAAATTTTTCGGTTTTACAAATGGTATCGAATGCTATATAAATATAAACGAAAATTATAAGTTTATTAATAAAGAAGTTGAAATTTGCAATGTAGGTCAATTTTGACGAAAATTTTGAATTAAAACATTTGAATCGTCATATCTTAAAAAGTACGACATGTACAGGAAAACTACAGCCAGATTCGTGTTAAGCGGTTCAAAATCTACCAGATCAAGTCATAAAATTGACGTAAAAAATTTCAATATTTTTGACCTTCATTTTCTAGCCCAATCAATACACATTCGAAAAATTTCTAAAATTGACACGTTTATTAAAAGACTGGAAATTAATGTTTTCTTATGTAATCGACTTTCCCGAGCTCAAGTTCTCGGCTCGGCTCGGCTCGGCTCGGGTCGGCTCGGCTCGGCTCGGCTCGGCTCGGCTCGGCTCGGCTCGGCTCGGCTCGGCTCGGCTCGGCTCGGCTCGGCTCGGCTCGGCTCGGCTCGGCTCGGCTCGGCGCGGCTCGGCCAGGCCAGGCCAGGCCAGGTCTGGTCAGGTAATCAATTCGACGCTAGAATAAATAGATTTCTTATAACATTAGAAAAACCACTAAGTTTCGATTTCTTCCAAAATTCAAACTCTTGTAACTTTTGACCGGACAGACTTACATCAAATCCAAATACATTAAATTTTTCGGTTTCACAAATGGTATCGAATGCTATATATAGATTTCTTATAACATTAGAAAAACCACTAAGTTTCGATTTCTTCCAAAATTCAAACTTTTGTAACTTTTGACCGGACAGACTTACATCAAATCCAAATACATTAAATTTTTCGGTTTCACAAATGGTATCGAATGCTATACCGTGTGTTCATTTTGAGAGGAAACGGGCATTTTCTGCTAAATTATAAACTTTATGTAAAAAGTTTTTGATAAAAGCTATTGAACAAAATACAGTCTTCTCAAATATGCTTTTCAATATTTTTATTCACTCTTTATTTAATCAGAAATGATATCAACTTTGTTATTTCAAATGGCAACACATAATTTTTTTACCAATTTCTGGTAGATAATTTAATTCTGAATCCAACAATGTATTACAAAGGGGTTGTTGTATAAGAAAAATTTGGAGAAAAATGACTGAATGTGGAATTACAATTTGCGGCACAGCCTCACTTGATAATGAGAAAAATTCTCACGCCGACACACAGGTAAAAAATAAGATAGAGCGATTATGGAATTATTGTTGAATGACATTGACATTGACAGTTACCAAAAAAAATATGTTTCTGCTCGATTTTGATAACAATAACCCCCCTGCTACACCGAATTTCAAGATATCGAGTTACATATTTAATATTGGTTTATCTACAAATTCTTCAGAGTTTCTGCAACAAGTGAACTTTAATATGTTTTTTAACGTAAACGAAGTGAACTACATCTTAGGAATTTTTTACGAGTGTGGAAAAAACACTACTGACGCTGTAAGGATCTATTATCGAAAAAGATACCCATTGCCACGAGCGTAATCCACTTCCTACAATTGTGTTTTTAAATTGCAGGTTAATTAAGCTAAAGGCATTATAAAAATCTATGATCCAGGAGAGGTTTTAAAATATCTTCGACAATTTCTAGAAACTGAAATGTTTTTATTCGGTATGTATAATGTATACGCTTAATAACAAAGTAATTATATCGAATAAAATATCGATCAAACAAATAACAATAACAAGTCTTATTTAGGCACTTTTTGAAGGTTTTCTTGAGGGTTATCCATGAGCGTGTTATATCCAAAACTCGAAGAAAACATCAGCAAAACGTAATTTTTTTCCGCAACGATCTGGTGCTATCGACGCATGCTAAGGGTTTCGTAGACCTACCATATAACCGAGAACCAAGGGCTCAATAATAAGAAGAAACTAAACTAACACTAGAACTGTAAAAATAAATGGATATGGCTTTAAAATAAATGTTCAAACTGCATTCCATTCTGTTCCATGCACATAGCACATCTCCTTCTAACAGCGTTAACAGAGTTAACAAGATGTTGGGGATCAATTTCTGCGCAGGCCACTTCGATTCTTTGGCGAAGGTCTTCTACATTTTGCGGCGAGTTGATACCAAATACCCTATTTTTTATGTTACTCCACAAGAAAAAGTCCAACGGGGTTAAATCAGGCGATCTAGCAGGCCATCTAACTGGCCCTGCGGTTCCAATCCAATTATCACCAAAAATATTGGTCAACTCTCTTCTGTTAACAATAGAGTTGTGTGGAGGTGCACCATCTTGTTGGAAGAACAAGTCGCGTGCAAGGTTAATTGGCAACTCATCCAAATAATCTACCAATTGATTTCGAAGTAACTGATTGTACTTTGGGCTTGTGAGATGCCCATCAATAAAAATTGGCCCACAAAGCTGATTGCCAATAATTCCGCACCATACATTAACGCTAAATCGTACTTGATTTCGTCCTTCTCTAATAATCCTGGGGTTATTAGTGGCCCAGTGGTAACTACTGTTCCTATTAAACATTCCGTTATTAGTAAACGTACTCTCATCAGACCACAAAATTTGACTAGGAAAATTCGGATTGTCTTCGCAGAAATTTAAAAACCATTGGCAAAATGTTACTCTTCTTTGAGCGTCATTTGGACGCAGATGTTGAAGAACATTAACCTGCAATTCAATAACACAGTTGTAGAAAGTGGATTGAAATAGTTTTGGGCCCAATTTCAAATCGCGACTGATGATACTCGTTTGTATTCCAAAATTTGAGTTTTAATTTACGTTTAATTTGCGCCGGGTATTAGTTGTGACTTGATATCGGAACCCTGAGATTAATTAACAAATTTCAAACACACCTTGTATGCTCTCACTTTTGCTTTTTTGAGCACCTTGTGGATCGTCCCTGTTGAAAGTTCATGTTCGAGCGCGAGCTGACGAACAGATGTTCTAGGGGTTTCTTCAATTGATAGCAACACATTTAAATTTCTATCCTGCTGAACCTCATTGACAGGATGTTTCCTGAGTACCTTCAAGGACCCCGTTCGTCTAACACGTTTATGGATTTTCCAAAGGCCGGACCTGGTCGGAGCTCGTCGCAATGGGTACCTTTCTCGATAGATCCTTACAGCGTTACTAGTATTTTTTCCACACTCGTAAAAAATCTCTAACAAGTCGTTTACTTCATTTACGTTAAAAAACATATTAAAATTCACTTATTGCAGGAATTCTGAAGAATTTGAAGACAAACCAATATTAAATAACTCGATATCTTCAAATTCGGTGAAACATCATTTTTTGTTGTTACTGTCAATGTCAATGTCATTCAACAATAATTCCATAATCGCTCTATCTTATTTTTTACCTGTGTGTCGGCGTGAGAACTTTTCTCATTATCAAGTGAGGCTGTGCCGCAAATTGTAATTCCACATTCAGTCATTTTTCTCCAAATTTTTCTTATACAACAACCCCTTTGTAATACATTGTTGGATTCAGAATTAAATTATCTACCAGAAATTGGTAAAAAAATTATGTGTTGCCATTTGAAATAACAAAGTTGATATCATTTCTGATTAAATAAAGAGTGAATAAAAATATTGAAAAGCATATTTAAGAAGACTGTATTTTGTTCAATAGCTTTTATCAAAAACTTTTTACATAAAGTTTATAGTTTAGCAGAAAATGCCCGTTTCCTCTCAAAATGAACACACGGTATAAATATAAACGAAAATTGTAAGTTTATTAATAAAGAAGTTGAAATTTGCAATGTAGGTCAATTTTGACGAAAATTTTGAATTAAAACATTTGAATCGTCATATCTTAAAAAGTACGACATGTACAGGAAAACTACAGCCAGATTCGTGTTAAGCGGTTCAAGATCTACCAGATCAAGTCATAAAATTGACGTAAAAAATTTCAATATTTTTGACCTTCATTTTCTAGCCCTTGTAACTTTTGACCGGACAGACTTACATCAAATCCAAATACATTAAATTTTTCGGTTTCACAAATGGTATCGAATGCTATATAAATATAAACGAAAATTATAAGTTTATTAATAAAGAAGTTGAAATTTGCAATGTAGGTCAATTTTGACGAAAATTTTGAATTAAAACATTTGAATCGTCATATCTTAAAAAGTACGACATGTACAGGAATACTACAGCCAGATTCGTGTTAAGCGGTTTAAAATCTACCAGATCAAGTCATAAAATTGACGTAAAAAATTTCAATATTTTTGACCTTCATTTTCTAGCCCAATCAATACACATTCGAAAAATTTCTAAAATTGACACGTTTATTAAAAGACTGGAAATTAATGTTTTCTTATGTAATCGACCTTCCCGAGCTCAAGTTCTCGGCTCGGCTTGGCTCGGGTCGGCTCGGCTCGGCTCGGCTCGGCTCGGCTCGGCTCGGCTCGGCTCGGCTCGGCTCGGCTCGGCTCGGCTCGGCTTGGCTCGGCTCGGCTCGGCTCGGCTCGGCTCGGCTCGGCTCGGCGCGGCTCGGCGCGGCTTGGCCAGGCCAGGCCAGGCCAGGTCTGGTCAGGTAATCAATTCGACGCTAGAATAAATAGATTTCTTATAACATTAGAAAAACCACTAAGTTTCGATTTCTTCCAAAATTCAAACTCTTGTAACTTTTGACCGGACAGACTTACATCAAATCCAAATACATTAAATTTTTCGGTTTCACAAATGGTATCGAATGCTATATAAATATAAACGAAAATTATAAGTTTATTAATAAAGAAGTTGAAATTTGCAATGTAGGTCAATTTTGACGAAAATTTTGAATTAAAACATTTGAATCGTCATATCTTAAAAAGTACGACATGTACAGGAAAACTACAGCCAGATTCGTGTTAAGCGGTTCAAAATCTACCAGATCAAGTCATAAAATTGACGTAAAAAATTTCAATATTTTTGACCTTCATTTTCTAGCCCAATCAATACACATTCGAAAAATTTCTAAAATTGACACGTTTATTAAAAGACTGGAAATTAATGTTTTCTTATGTAATCGACTTTCCCGAGCTCAAGTTCTTGGCTCGGCTCGGCTCGGCTCGGGTCGGGTCGGCTCGGCTCGGCTCGGCTCGGCTCGGCTCGGCTCGGCTCGGCTCGGCTCGGCTCGGCTCGGCTCGGCTCGGCTCGGCTTGGCTCGGCTCGGCTCGGCTCGGCGCGGCTCGGCCAGGCCAGGCCAGGTCTGGTCAGGTAATCAATTCGACGCTAAAATAAATAGATTTCTTATAACATTAGAAAAACCACTAAGTTTCGATTTCTTCCAAAATTCAAACTCTTGTAACTTTTGACCGGACAGACTTACATCAAATCCAAATACATTAAATTTTTCGGTTTCACAAATGGTATCGAATGCTATATAAATATAAACGAAAATTATAAGTTTATTAATAAAGAAGTTGAAATTTGCAATGTAGGTCAATTTTGACGAAAATTTTGAATTAAAACATTTGAATCGTCATATCTTAAAAAGTACGACATGTACAGGAAAACTACAGCCAGATTCGTGTTAAGCGGTTCAAAATCTACCAGATCAAGTCATAAAATTGACGTAAAAAATTTCAATATTTTTGACCTTCATTTTCTAGCCCAATCAATGCACATTCGAAAAATTTCTAAAATTGACACGTTTATTAAAAGACTGGAAATTAATGTTTTCTTATGTAATCGACCTTCCCGAGCTCAAGTTTGTTATCAATTCAACGCTAAAATAGATATATTTCTTATAAGATTTGAAAAAGCACAAATTAAGCATTTTTCAACAATCAAACTTTTGTAACTTTTGAACGAAGCGACTTATAATAAATCCAGATACATCAAATTTCTCCGTTTCACAAATGCCATCGAATGCCATGTGAACGAAAATCGTAAGTCCATTAATAAAGAAGTTGCAATTTGCAAAGGTCGGGTCGGGTCGGGTCGGGTCGGGTCGGCTCGGCTCGGGTCGGGTCGGCTCGGCTAGGCTCGGCTCGGCTCGGCTCGGCTCGGCTCGGCTCGGTTCGGCTCGGCTCGGCTCGGCTCGGCTCGGCTCGGCTCGGCTCGGCTCGGCTCGGCTCGGCTCGGCGCGGCTCGGCCAGGCCAGGCCAGGCCAGGTCTGGTCAGGTAATCAATTCGACGCTAGAATAAATAGATTTCTTATAACATTAGAAAAACCACTAAGTTTCGATTTCTTCCAAAATTCAAACTCTTGTAACTTTTGACCGGACAGACTTACATCAAATCCAAATACATTAAATTTTTCGGTTTCACAAATGGTATCGAATGCTATATAAATATAAACGAAAATTATAAGTTTATTAATAAAGAAGTTGAAATTTGCAATGTAGGTCAATTTTGACGAAAATTTTGAATTAAAACATTTGAATCGTCATATCTTAAAAAGTACGACATGTACAGGAAAACTACAGCCAGATTCGTGTTAAGCGGTTCAAAATCTACCAGATCAAGTCATAAAATTGACGTAAAAAATTTCAATATTTTTGACCTTCATTTTCTAGCCCAATCAATACACATTCGAAAAATTTCTAAAATTGACACGTTTATTAAAAGACTGGAAATTAATGTTTTCTTATGTAATCGACCTTCCCGAGCTCAAGTTCTCGGCTCGGCTCGGCTCGGCTCGGCTCGGCTCGGCTCGGCTCGGCTCGGCTTGGCTCGGCTCGGCTCGGCTCGGCTCGGCTCGGCTCGGCTCGGCTCGGCGCGGCTTGGCCAGGCCAGGCCAGGCCAGGTAGTCGGGCCGTGGATTTCATCGAGAACGGACGTTTGATTCCCGAGCTCCGCTCGCCGAGGTGTGTTGTGCCGGTAAAAGTGACCGTACCGGGGTGTGGGTGGTGTCAAAATGTGCAGAAGAAGACGAGGAGTTGAACGAGACCATCCCCGACGACATCAGACCGGGGTGAGTGGAGAAATTCGCGAAAAATCGGCGTAAACAACAATTTTTTCGGGGAAAAAAGCCCCTTATCTGCTGATAGCCGTTATCGTGCGCCGATTAGAGCTAAAGGGGGCTTTGTGTTTTTCGCCGAAAAATAAAGCGCGCTTCACCCGGTCTCGGCGGTCGCAAACCGCTGCCACCATTTCCTTTTCTGCGAACACCCGGCAAACCAACCGCCCCACATCAGACACCGCCGCCGCACCATCAGCGCACCACCCGGCTTGGCTCAGCAACCCAACTCCCCCCCTAACTTCCCCTTCCTACTACCCCCCCCCCCCTTTCACCCCCCCCCCCCCTAAAAAAAAAACTTACAAAAAAAAAAAAAAAATTCCCAAAAAAAAAAAAAAACTCCCAAGTAAAAAAAAAAATTTCTTTTTTTTTCTTTTCTTCTTTTTTCTGTAAACTGTCGGTCTCACTTGCCAACTCTTTTTTTTTTCTCTTTTTTTTCAGACCCCGACGCTATTAGAGCCACTCGAGGGCTAGGGGTCGCATTTTTCAGTTCTTTTTTCTCTCCTTCTTTCACCTCCACCCCTCCGGACTGAATTTACTGATGACAACCGCGCGATCGAGGACAACGAGATCCGAGGGGCCTTTCACGTGTGAAAGGTACGGGTAAGGGCAAACCCGGGATGCCCTAGCCATCAGGAGGACGGACGCGGTTCAACCTGATTACAAACCGTAACCGAAGCCGGTGCTCCAGCAACTTCCGGAAAGCGTGCCGGGGGTACGTTGCACAGGGACCAGAGGCCGGGGGGCTTGCCTTAATTGGCCGGCTCGCGAGGAGAACGCCTCTATAAAAAACCGACAGCGAAGTCGTGAAAACCTTCAGGGCACCTGGCGCACCCTGTCGTATAAATGCCTTCTCCGGGGAAAGGGCGTCACCCTCGGAGCGACCTCCTTTCGTCCCAATTTTGTGGGAACAAGATGGACAGAAATATTAAAAAAAAAGATGGACTGGAAACTGATGAAGACAACGGCAAAGACATTGGAAAAACGAGAAACACAAGGGAAGACAGCGTAGAGGAAGTGGGAGCGAGGGAAGTGGGAGAACCTGGATTGAGCCAGGACGAAGTGTTTGGGGCAAAGAAAAGGATTGCAAGAACCCCTCCTCCGAGGAAAAGCAGGTCTAATTCGCTGCCGGACTGGAGCTTCCTGCATCAGAAAGGAGATGTTGAACAGGAGTCAGCGGATGGGCCAAGTGTCAAGAGGAAAAGAGTGGAAGGCGGAAGCAAGTCGCGACAGCCAGCAGGGGATGAAATCGGGCAGGCGATCGGGCAGATGGAGGCCCTGCTGGATGAAGCAGGTTCCTTCGTCAAGGAGAATAGGAACGTTCATGTGGGAGTTAAAGATATCCTGAAAAAAATCAGAGAGACCTTCGGAAAGCTAAAGAGAAGTGAAGAAAATGCTAAAATGGAGAGGCAAGAAAACGAAAGAGTAAGAAATGAAGAAATGGCAGCGCTGGAAAGGAGGGTCAGGCAGCTGGAAGCAGTCCGCGAAGGAGATATTCATAGTAAATTGACAGAAACCAAAATCCGCAGCGAAGCAGGGTACGTGTGGGAGGCACCGACGGACTGGGAGTTGCTGCTGCCATGCAGCATAAACTTTGAGACCAGCCAAAGGCACGCGGGGAGAGCCATAAACAGACTAGGCGGAAAGCATGGCCTCCTGAGACAGAAGAAAACAGTAGGAGAAACGGCTATGATGTTTTATGCCTTGAGTTTCCCGGATGAAAAGGGCAACCTAGCCGAAGAAACAAGGGGGATTTACTACCCCATAATAACCGGTGGAGAAAAACTGGACGGAGTGGAAGAGGAAACCGTGCGGAAAGCAATGGAGAAGGTGAAGGAGAGTATGGAAAGGAGAAAAAAGACCAAGCTGGCTTTTCCCGAGGGAAATGGACCAGTTGCAACCATAATTAAGAGAGCTATCGCCGGCGTCTTTGTAGACACCGGAATAGACTTAGTAGAATACAAACCGGCTGGGAAACCAACATATGCAGATGTTACGGAAGCGGGAGCAGAAATAGGTATTGCACAACAAACGAGCCTTCAGAAAGACACTTGGGTACAGGTGGCAAAAAGGAGGACAATAAAAGAGAAAAAGGAAAGAGGGCAGGCGGTCGTCATCCAGTCAACGGAGGAGACTTATGCGACCATGGTCGGGAGGATCAAGAAGGAAGTTGACTTGGGCACGACTGGCGCGAACGTCGAACGGGTCCGTAGAAGCAGAAAAGGCGACATTCTAATCGAGATGGGAAAAAATAGCGACGGAGTGGAGAAACTGGTACAAGCGATCCGAAAGATTGTCCCGGAGGATACTGTTAGAGTGACCCATGACAGAGTGGCCCTAACGGTATCAGGTTTGGATGCAGCGACGCCATGTGCGGAAGTGCAAGAGGCGATCGGGAAAGAAATTAAAAATGGCGGACTAGTAGAGGTCAAGGGCCTGAGGCCTGGATGGGGAGGGACCCAGGATGTGACAGTGCTGGTAACCAGAGGGCAAGCCAAGGTGTTGCTGGCAATGGACAGACTGAGGGTGGGATGGAGCTGGTGTAAGGTTAGAGCAAGGGTGCAGCCAGACAAATGTTTTCGTTGTTGGGAGACGGGGCACTGGCAGTGGGAATGCAGGGGGCCGGATAGGTCCAGCTGCTGCCTTAACTGTGGGGGAGTAGGTCACAAAGCCGCAAGCTGCAAGGAGGTACCCTATTGTCCCTTGTGCGACCGGAAGGGCCACAGGGCCGGCGGGGCCAATTGCACGACACGGCGGAAAGAAATAGAGCAAGGGAACAGAAAGGAGGAAGCTTCTCAATGTTCAAAGTAATACAGGCTAACTTAAACCGAGCGAGGGCGGCGCAGGACCTGCTTACTGCGACCGCTATCAGGGGGGACATAGGCGTGTTACTGGTTAGCGAATACAACAGGGCGAGGGCGGGGGGAAACAGCTGGTACGTGGACAAAACGAAAGCGGCTGCTGTGATCTTGCAGTCAAGGGACCTTTGCGTCAGGAGCCACGGTGCGGGGCAGGGATATGTATGGGTGGAGACGGAAAATATGGTGCTCGTCAGTTGCTACTTTTCTCCGAATCGGTCGCTGGAAGAGCTGGAAAGTGCGCTGCGAAACCTGGAGGCGCTAGGGAGAGCGTTCGCTAAGAAGCGACTGGTCATAGGGGGGGATTTCAACGCAAAGTCGCCAGAATGGGGCTCGCCGTTCGAAGATGCGAGGGGAAGGGTGCTGGCAGAAGCAGCCGCAGCATTGGGTTGGTTGGTGCTGAATGAAGGTGGAGAACCAACTTTTGAAAGGGGTGGTGCGCGGTCGCATATCGATGTTACGTTTTGCTCGGCGAACTGTGCGGGGGCAATCAGGGGTTGGAGAGTGATGGACCTGGAGACGATGAGCGACCACTGGTATATTGGGTTCACGGTCGACACAGGAATGAGACCGGAGCAAAGAGAGGGACCGGCGGGATGGAACCCGAGAACACTGAATATGGAAAAGCTAGAGAAATCATTGGATAGGGCAAGTGAAAGAAATAAGGGATCTATGGACGCCACGAAGCTCAGAGAGATACTGACAAAGGCCGCTAATGAAGCCATGAAGAAAAAGGCGAAAGCCAAACGAAGAGAGGTCTTTTGGTGGAACGAGGATATCGCAAAGCAGCGCAAGAGATGCATTAAGGCCAGGCGTAGATACACGAGGAGGAGAGGAACAGTCCGGGAAGAAGACTGCGAAGGGGAGAAGCGAGAATGGGGGAAAGCCAAAAAAGAATTAAAATTAGCCATCAGGACAAGCCAGAGGGAATGCTGGAGAAACCTCTGCAAAGAGGTGGATAGCGACGTATGGGGAAAAGGCTATCAGGTGGTCACGAAAAGATTTGGGCGGGAGAGGAATACTCCGGGGCTGGCACTGGGTGGGATGGTGCGGGTTGCAAAGGCCCTCTTTCCCACGCAGACACAACGAAGATTTGAAAGAGTGGTCCTGGATAGCGAGGAGCCGCTCTTTACAAATGCGGAACTGAAGGAAGCTGCAGCCAAGATAAAGAGCAACAAGGCCCCGGGCATAGATCGTATACCGGCGATCGTGGTGAGGACAGCGGCGGAGCTACAGCCGGAATTGATGCTGGAGACCATGAACGCGCATCTAAGTACAGGGACTTTCCCAAAGATCTGGAAATCGGCGTTACTGGTGTTGCTGCGAAAGGGGGAGAAGCCGGTCGACGACCCTTCGTCGTTTAGGCCAATATGCCTGCTCGACCACGCGGCTAAACTTTACGAGAGATTATTGGATAACCGTCTCCGGAAGGAGATCGAGAGAACGGGGGACCTCTCTCCGAACCAGTACGGTTTTAGACAAAATAGGTCGACGGTGCACGCACTTAAAGCGATCATGGCGGAGGTGAAGAAGGCGAATGCGGGCACGCTGAAGACTAGGGAGCTGTTGGTGGTGATCACCCTAGATGTGAAGAACGCATTCAATTCGGCGAACTGGGAAAGAATATTGGAAGAGCTGGACAAGCGGGGAGTGGCTGCGTACCTGCAGAACGTAGTAAAGGACTATCTGGGTGGTAGGAAGGTTATAGTCGAACAGGGGGGAGTAAGCAAAGAATTGGTCGTGTCTGGAGGGGTGCCACAGGGGTCGGTACTCGGCCCCACTTTGTGGAACGTGATGTACGACGGAGTCCTTCGGCTGGGCCTGCCGGAAGGAGCTAGCTTGGTGGGCTTCGCAGACGACATTTCGCTGGTAGTCAGGGCGCGGGGGAGAGAAGAACTAGGATGGAATGTGGAGGTTTTGTTGGACCGCATTCGGAAGTGGATTTCAAGCAGGGGTCTCGAGTTGGTGCCGTCAAAGACAGAAGCGATTTTTCAGTTGGGCCGGCGGAGAGTGCCGACAGGGATAAAGCTTTACCTGGGCACGACAGAGGTAATACCAAAGAAAACGATGAGGTGTCTGGGGGTCACAATGGATAGGGCGGGGAGCTATAGCGCCCACATTAGGGAGGCCGTGGCGAGAGCCTTGGACCGAGCAAAGAAAATAGGACGACTCCTGCCTAACCTAGGGGATTCCAGGGAGTCTAAGAGAAGGATCCTGGCCACGGTGATAAATTCCATTTTGCTGTATGGGGCAGAGATATGGGTGTCGGCTTTGAACTCCGAAAGAGCGAGAACCATGCTACTGTCGGCGCAAAGGAGGATTGGTTTGAGGGTGGCTTCGGCGTACAGAACGGTCTCTACGGAAGCGTTGCTGGTGGTGGCTAGGATGCACCCAGTGGATCTCCTGGCTAGGGAAAGAGCGGAAGTGTTTGAAGCGCGAAAGACGGCGCCTCTGGGAGAGCAGGTAAGGCGGTTGAGAAGGGAGGCAAGGGAAAGGTTGCTGAACCGCTGGCAGGAAAGGTGGGCAGCGTCCGACAAGGGGAGATGGACAGCGAGGCTGATTCCAGAATTAAGACCGTGGCTGGAGCGTGAACACGGGGAAGTAAATTTCTACCTGACGCAGGCCCTGACGGGGCACGGGTGCTTTGCGAGCTATCTCCACCGGATAAACAGGGCGCGGACCGGGCAGTGCTGGTTCTGCGAAGAAGTAGACACAGCTGAGCACACTCTCTTCCGGTGCGAGAGATGGAAAGAGCAGAGACTGGAAGTGGAAGATGAGATGGGGGAAGCGCTGACGGCAGAAAACATGGTTAACTGGATGCTAAAAAACGAGAAGGGCTGGAGCGGCGTCGACCGGATGGTGGCAGAGGTTATGAAAGAGAAGGAGGAATTTGAGAGGGCGGCCGAACGCCAAGAAGCAAACGAAGAACAAGGAATGAACGAACGATTCTAAGGAGAGCACAAACCACCCCCCTGAAGTAATGCTAGCGCGGTCCCGGGGGGGTAGGCAAACAACATGTGCTGGAGGGGTTTTAGCCGGTAAAAGTCCGGCACTACCCTGAGCGCTCGAACCATGCTTAGGGTGTCCATGAGGATTTCCCCTCCCCGGAAACCAGCAGTCGGGCCGTGGATTTCATCGAGAGCGGACGTTTGATTCTCGAGCTCCGCTCGCCGAGGTGTGTTGTGCCGGTAAAAGTGACCGTACCGGGGTGTGGGTGGTGTCAAAATGTGCGGAAGAAGACGAGGAGTTGAACGAGACCATCCCCGACGACATCAGACCGGGGTGAGTGGAGAAATTCGCGAAAAATCGGCGTAAACAACAATTTTTTCGGGGAAAAAAGCCCCTTATCTGCTGATAGCCGTTATCGTGCGCCGATTAGAGCTAAAGGGGGCTTTGTGTTTTTCGCCGAAAAATAAAGCGCGCTTCACCCGGTCTCGGCGGTCGCAAACCGCTGCCACCATTTCCTTTTCTGCGAACACCCGGCAAACCAACCGCCCCACATCAGACACCGCCGCCGCACCATCAGCGCACCACCCGGCCCGGCTCAGCCAGGGGAGAAGCCAAACTCCTACTGGGCGTGTCCCCCGCGTGGCGGATAGGGGAATGCCCTCACCGGCTTGCCGGCGGGTAGTGGTGAAGTAATATAGCCACCGCGGACCAAATAGAGCAAGGAGGAGACAACCTCCATTAATAAAAAACATTACGACAACTGCAATGGAAAGGACAGAGATGGAAAGAATGGGCTGGACTACAGAAAGCTGAAGACAAAACGCAATGGAAATGGACAACAACCAAAAAAATGAAATGTCGACCATGGAAAACAATTTACCCCAGGAGGGTAGGGACGAGGTCCCGGAATCCCTCCCCGGCATTGAGCCGGGCTGCCCCTCGGATTCTGGGGGGGGCACAGAATCGATAACCACTGTTTTAGAACAGGCAACGGGGAGAGAAGCGGAGGAATCTATCTTCAAAAGAAGAGACTCTCTACGAAGATCTCCACCGAGATTGAGAGGAGAATCAACATCCTCATGGATAGATGGTAGCGAGGAGGACAGCGCTCCAGAAACCGGGCAGTACAAAAAGAAAAGAAAAATGGTACACTCGCCAAGACAACTAGAAACCACACCGGACAGAACAAAGAAGAGAAAAAATCAAGAAGGAATTAAACAAGGACAAACCTCTAAAGAGAATTCCCCTAAATCAAACCCCAAAACAGGAGGATTTACTCTGCAAAACATTATCGAAGACACTTGCAGAGCAGTGACAGAATTAGAAAAAATAATAAAAGAAACCTACAATCCAAAAAAAGAACTAAAAAAAGTAACAGACAGACTAGGACGAAGAGCAACAGAATTAAGAAGTAAAGCAACAAAGAACTGGTTAGAGGAAGCAATATATAAGCCAGAAAAAAACAGAGAAGAAGAAGAAAGTAGAGCCAAGGAAATACAAAATCTACGAAAACAGATAGAATTTTTGGAAGAAAGAAGCAAAAGATTGGAAGAACAATTAAAAGGAGA
This sequence comes from Schizotus pectinicornis, assembly GCA_951805265.1. Taxonomy (NCBI): domain Eukaryota; kingdom Metazoa; phylum Arthropoda; class Insecta; order Coleoptera; family Pyrochroidae; genus Schizotus; species Schizotus pectinicornis. The sequence goes on from OX638205.1 coordinate 18,523,809, forward strand.
ACGAGTCCTAAGAGAACAACAAAGAAGAGAGGGGGATAGTATTGAAGCCTTTAACTCTATTTCTGAAGAGGAGTGGGAAAAAGAAACTGAAAAAAGAATAAGAAACGAACAAGGAAATATATGGGAGGCGCCAAAGGAGTACGAGTTGGTACTGCCGTGCAATAAAAAAATCGAGACGAGACAGAAAGAAGTGGAAAGGGCTATAGCTAAATTTGGAGGAAAACACGGCCTATCCAGACAAAAGAAGGAAATAGGAGAGGTGGCAAAAATGGTTCATATACTCGCTTTTCCGGACAACGACGAAAACCTTATCCAGGAAGAAAGGATAATACATTACCCCATAATTGCCGACGAAGAGAAAGAGGAAGAAGTGGAAGCAGAAGATGCGATAGAAGCAATAAAAAAAATAAGAGAGAACATGGAAAAAAGGAAAAAACAAAAACTGGCATTCCCAGGAGGAAGAGGACCTACCGCCACAATGATAAAAAGAGCAATCGCTTTTGTTTTTAATAAAACAGACGTGGAAGTAATAGAATACAAAACGAAAGAGGGACCAACATACGCAGAAGCGGCAGAAACAAATAGCAAAAAAACCAGAACAAGGAGTGCAGTAGACGACAGGAATGATATGGAAAGGAAAGAAAGACGAAACAAATCCCAAGGAGCTATAATTATTAGAGCTAACGGAAAACCATACACCGAACTTCTAAGAGAATTGAAAAAAACAGTTAATCCCACCGACACTGGAACGGACATCAAAGAGGTAAGAAAAACCGAAAAAGGAGACCTGTTAATCACAATAAACAATGGCGCTACAAAAGCAAAGGCACTGAGCAGAGACATTGAGAATAAAATAAAAGGGGCGAAGACTACGGTATTAGCAAACACTAGAGTGCTACACGTAAGAGGGCTCGATGAAATAACGACAGAAGAAGAAATAAAAACAACAATAGAAAACATTCTTCCAGAAATTAAGGGAAACCTCGAAATCAAAGCACTTAGGCCAGCCTACGGGGGAAAACAGAAAGTAACAATAATCACCACGGATGAAGAAGCCCAAAAACTTATGAAAATGGCCAAAGTAAAAATTGGATGGAACACTTGCAGCATTACAGAACGGGAACAAGAAATTAAATGCTTTAGGTGCTGGCAAAGTGGACATACCAAGACACAGTGCACGGGAGCAAATAGGGAACACCTATGCTTGAAATGTGCACAAGAAGGACACAAGGCTGCTGAATGTGTAAATGAGGCTTTCTGTGTATTCTGCTGCCAAAAGGGCCACCAGACTGGAAACTACCTATGTAAAAAAGAACAGACATCGCAAAACAAAGCAAACGCCCAAATAGAAGCAACCCCAAAGAAGAAAGCCGAAGACACAGAAGACAACAAAACCGCTAGAACTCCCGAACATAAGGATAGCAGCAAGATTGAGATGAAAAATGACAATAAGAAAAACCAAAAAGAGCAAGATTATGATACAATAGAAACTGACAAGATAAACTTGGATACCGGAGAGTATGATAAAGAAGCATAAACTGTGATAGCCCCTGTGATATTATACTACAACTCTTTATGTATCATTTGTCTATTTATGTAACTTATAAAAGTATGCGTATATCTTCTTGGGAGATTGTCCCTGTAATTGTGAGAGTGTCGAAATATAGGTTTTACATATCCGACGAGCCAGATACATGCCCGAAACGGGCACAATCTGTGATAACCCTAACTGTGATAGAAATAAGCAAATGTGATAGCCCTGGGATAGTAAACCCTGTGATCAGTTTGTATACATATCTATTAGAGTTTTATATATTTATACACCAAAATTATTGTTTTATCTATTTATGTGTCAAGAAATTGGTCTGTCTACAGGTGTGTGTTCCCGAATTTATATACTCCGTCTATATATGTACATATATATTCTATTTACATGTTAACTTATTAACCAATCTAGATGATAGAGTAATGGTCTACAATTTTGCGACTAACCAGCTTACATAGACGTCCCGATTAACTACACGCTATGCCCACAGTAAAAATATTGCAACTAAATATGAACAGGAGAGCCCCTGCACACGACATACTACGACAAACAATATTTGAAAAAAAAATAGACATTATTATTGGTCAAGAACAAAACTTAAAGAGAACCGAAAACTTACTCTGCGACACAAATTGCGATAGTTTTATTCAGGCAAGCAAAGGTATAAAAATAACGAGCTGCTACAGGGGGGAAGGTTTCGTTGGAGTCCATCTACCAGATATGAAAGCGGATATATATTCGGGATATTTCTCACCAAATAAGCCCAGAAAGGAATTCGAAAAATACCTATACAATTTAGGAAAAAAAATAAGGGAAAAGAACAACGAAACAATAGTGGCGGGGGACCTAAACGCCAAATCCCAAATTTTCGGATCCAACACCACCTGTCCAAAAGGAAAAATCTTGGAGGACTGGGTGGCTCAGCTGGGCCTAGTGGTTATAAATAGGGGAAATAGGCCGACGCTACGGAGAGCTAATGGAGAGTCAATAATCGACGTCACCCTGGCTACGGAGAGGATTGCAAACAAAATTCACAACTGGAAAGTAGAAGAAAACGAAGAAAACCTAAGCGACCATAACACCATCACCTTTGAAATAAAAAAAGAAACGGCACAAGAAACATGGGAAGAAAACCAAATAGCAAAAAAATGGAAAACTAAGGCTAAGGATGGGCGCAACTTTGCAGAAGAAACTAGGGATATGTTCACGAGAGAAGAGAAGGAAAAAGGATTGACAGCCGAAGAGATGACAAAGAAAATAACAGCAGCATGCAACAGATGCTTTGAAAGATGCAGACCTGGAAGGCGAGGACATCCACCAGCCTATTGGTGGACCGAAAAAATTGCGAAAGCAAGAAGAGAGGCAATAAAGAGCAGAAGAGCGGCTATAAGGTGCAAGCAGATAGACTCCAATCAGCAAACTAGAGAAAGACTATGGGCAAAATACAAAAGTAACAAAAAAACATTACAAATAGAAATAAAAAGGGAAAAGGAAAAAAGATGGAAAGAGGTGTGCGAGGAACTGGAGGAAGATGTCTGGGGCAGAGGCTACCAAATAGTAAGAGGGAAGCTCAAGAAAGAACAAAAGATCACACTGACAAAAGAAGAAATTTTAGAGCAGATACAAAAACTATTCCCCCAACACCCGGAAGAAATCTGGCACAACATAGTAGTGGAAGTCAATATGATCCCGACAATAGGACGAGAAGAATTGGCAAAAGCGATAGACCAAGTTAAGGGAAAAAAAGCTGCGGGGGTAGATGGCCTCCGACCGGAAATCATAAAAATGGTAGTTGGGGAAAATCTGGACACTATGGCCCGGAGTTTCAACAACTATTTGATAAAAGGAGAATTCCCTAAAGTATGGAAGCGAGCACGGCTTGTCCTAATAGAAAAGCCTAGCAAGAACCCGGAGGCGACAAGAGCATACAGGCCTATATGCCTTCTAAATGTCCTAGGAAAGCTCTTCGAGATAATAATTAAAAACAGAATCAACCTGGAACTAGAAGAAAAAAATATATTAAACGACAACCAATTTGGATTTAGAGCGGGGCGCTCAACGGTGGACGCTCTAAATGCAGTCTTAAAAATAGCGGACCAAATTAGGGAAAAAGCCCATAAAAATAGGGGGTGGTGCATGCTCATCGCATTAGATATCGAAAACGCTTTCAACTCAGCCCCGTGGAATAAAGTAATACAAGCCGTGGAGCAAGCCGGCATTAGCCAGTACCTGTGTAGAATGATACATTCTTACCTGACGGATAGAAGCATAACAACACCAACGGGAGAACACAGGAGCATGACATGCGGCGTCCCGCAGGGATCGGTCCTGGGCCCAGTGCTGTGGAATATCTTCTACAATAAGGTGCTGGAAACAAAAATGGAAAAGGGAACTCGACTCATAGCATACGCGGACGATCTGGCGGTGGTGGTGGAGGCACGAAATAAGGAACTCCTGGAACAAAAATCAGGAAATGCAATAAAAAAGATAAATAATGTTTTAAAAGACCTAGGAATAAAATTGGCTGCAAAAAAAACGGAAATGGTCCTGATAAATGCACCACGGAAGGATGAGGAGGTCGAGGTGAGAATAGAAGGGGAGAAAATAAAAAACAAAAAAATAATTAAATACTTGGGCGTTTATTTAAACAAAAACACTACAATGACAGAACATATTAGAGAAACAGCAAGGAGAGCAAACACCATCATAGGGCAGCTGTCCCGGATCTTACCAAATGTGGGGGGACCACGGGCGCTGAGGAGAAGAATGCTGGCCGGAGTGGTGACGTCGATGGCGCTCTACGGGGCGCCGGTATGGCAAAGGGCCCTGAAATATAAACACTACAGAGACATACTAAACGGGCCTATGAGAAAAATAGCAATAAGAGTAGCGGCAGCTTACAGGACCGTACCCACCGTGGCGGTACTGGCGCTGGCGAGAGTGCCGCCGATTGAACTGCAGGCTGAAGAGAGAAGCTATATATACAGGGAAGGGAAGGAAAGCCGAAGAACAGCGAGAGAAAGACTACTGGAAAGATGGCAGGAGACATGGGCAGGCTACGAGGGATGGACGAAAAACTTTGTCAGAGATGTGAAGGAGTGGTACGGAACAGGATGGGCACAGGCAGACTACTACCTGACGCAGGTCTTTACGGGCCACGGGGTGTTTGGGACATACCTGAAGAGAATAGGTAAACAGGAGGATAGCAGGTGCTGGTTTTGCAGCGAGGAGGAGGACGACGCGGGGCACACAATGTTCCATTGCAGGGAATGGGAAGATCCGAGGGCGGAAATGCACAGGAAGGTAGGACGGACGGTGACAGTAGAAAATATAGCAGAACTATTAATGAGAAATGAAGAGACGTGGGATACAATTACAAAGACAATGGAGAAGATCATGAAGGAAAAGGAACAGACCGAAAGGGAAAGAGAGGAAAACAGAGAGAGAGACGACAACTAAAAAACCCGGATAAGACAAGAGGCACCAACCACCCCCCCGAAGTAATGCTCGCGCGGTCCCGGGGGGGGCGGGCTGACACCAGGTGCCGGGAGGGGTTTTAGTGGGTGCAAGCCCCACACTACTCCGGGTTGGCAGAACTTTACCCGGAGTGCTCGTTAGGAGTTTCCCCTCCCACCGGAAGAGGTGCGGTGTGCTTCTTCCGGTAAAAAAAAAAAAAAAAAAAAAAAAAAAAAAAAAAGGTCAGGTCAGGTCAGGTCAGGTCAGGTCAGGTCCCAGGGGAGAAGCCAAACTCCTACTGGGCGCGTCCCCCGCGTGGCGGATAGGGGAATGCCCTCACCGGCTTGCCGGCGGGTAGTGGTGAAGTAATATAGCCACCGCGGACCAAATAGAGCAAGGAGGAGACAACCTCCATTAATAAAAAACATTACGACAACCGCAATGGAAAGGACAGAGATGGAAAGAATGGGCTGGACTACAGAAAGCTGAAGACAAAACGCAATGGAAATGGACAACAACCAAAAAAATGAAATGTCGACCATGGAAAACAATTTACCCCAGGAGGGTAGGGACGAGGTCCCGGAATCCCTCCCCGGCATTGAGCCGGGCTGCCCCTCGGATTCTGGGGGGGGCACAGAATCGATAACCACTGTTTTAGAACAGGCAACGGGGAGAGAAGCGGAGGAATCTATCTTCAAAAGAAGAGACTCTCTACGAAGATCTCCACCGAGATTGAGAGGAGAATCAACATCCTCATGGATAGATGGTAGCGAGGAGGACAGCGCTCCAGAAACCGGGCAGTACAAAAAGAAAAGAAAAATGGTACACTCGCCAAGACAACTAGAAACCACACCGGACAGAACAAAGAAGAGAAAAAATCAAGAAGGAATTAAACAAGGACAAACCTCTAAAGAGAATTTCCCTAAATCAAACCCCAAAACAGGAGGATTTACTCTGCAAAACATTATCGAAGACACTTGCAGAGCAGTGACAGAATTAGAAAAAATAATAAAAGAAACCTACAATCCAAAAAAAGAACTAAAAAAAGTAACAGACAGACTAGGACGAAGAGCAACAGAATTAAGAAGTAAAGCAACAAAGAACTGGTTAGAGGAAGCAATATATAAGCCAGAAAAAAACAGAGAAGAAGAAGAAAGTAGAGCCAAGGAAATACAAAATCTACGAAAACAGATAGAATTTTTGGAAGAAAGAAGCAAAAGATTGGAAGAACAATTAAAAGGAGAACGAGTCCTAAGAGAACAACAAAGAAGAGAGGGGGATAGTATTGAAGCCTTTAACTCTATTTCTGAAGAGGAGTGGGAAAAAGAAACTGAAAAAAGAATAAGAAACGAACAAGGAAATATATGGGAGGCGCCAAAGGAGTACGAGTTGGTACTGCCGTGCAATAAAAAAATCGAGACGAGACAAAAAGAAGTGGAAAGGGCTATAGCTAAATTTGGAGGAAAACACGGCCTATCCAGACAAAAGAAGGAAATAGGAGAGGTGGCAAAAATGGTTCATATACTCGCTTTTCCGGACAACGACGAAAACCTTATCCAGGAAGAAAGGATAATACATTACCCCATAATTGCCGACGAAGAGAAAGAGGAAGAAGTGGAAGCAGAAGATGCGATAGAAGCAATAAAAAAAATAAGAGAGAACATGGAAAAAAGGAAAAAACAAAAACTGGCATTCCCAGGAGGAAGAGGACCTACCGCCACAATGATAAAAAGAGCAATCGCTTTTGTTTTTAATAAAACAGACGTGGAAGTAATAGAATACAAAACGAAAGAGGGACCAACATACGCAGAAGCGGCAGAAACAAATAGCAAAAAAACCAGAACAAGGAGTGCAGTAGACGACAGGAATGATATGGAAAGGAAAGAAAGACGAAACAAATCCCAAGGAGCTATAATTATTAGAGCTAACGGAAAACCATACACCGAACTTCTAAGAGAATTGAAAAAAACAGTTAATCCCACCGACACTGGAACGGACATCAAAGAGGTAAGAAAAACCGAAAAAGGAGACCTGTTAATCACAATAAACAATGGCGCTACAAAAGCAAAGGCACTGAGCAGAGACATTGAGAATAAAATAAAAGGGGCGAAGACTACGGTATTAGCAAACACTAGAGTGCTACACGTAAGAGGGCTCGATGAAATAACGACAGAAGAAGAAATAAAAACAACAATAGAAAACATTCTTCCAGAAATTAAGGGAAACCTCGAAATCAAAGCACTTAGGCCAGCCTACGGGGGAAAACAGAAAGTAACAATAATCACCACGGATGAAGAAGCCCAAAAACTTATGAAAATGGCCAAAGTAAAAATTGGATGGAACACTTGCAGCATTACAGAACGGGAACAAGAAATTAAATGCTTTAGGTGCTGGCAAAGTGGACATACCAAGACACAGTGCACGGGAGCAAATAGGGAACACCTATGCTTGAAATGTGCACAAGAAGGACACAAGGCTGCTGAATGTGTAAATGAGGCTTTCTGTGTATTCTGCTGCCAAAAGGGCCACCAGACTGGAAACTACCTATGTAAAAAAGAACAGACACCGCAAAACAAAGCAAACGCCCAAATAGAAGCAACCCCAAAGAAGAAAGCCGAAGACACAGAAGACAACAAAACCGCTAGAACTCCCGAACATAAGGATAGCAGCAAGATTGAGATGAAAAATGACAATAAGAAAAACCAAAAAGAGCAAGATTATGATACAATAGAAACTGACAAGATAAACTTGGATACCGGAGAGTATGATAAAGAAGCATAAACTGTGATAGCCCCTGTGATATTATACTACAACTCTTTATGTATCATTTGTCTATTTATGTAACTTATAAAAGTATGCGTATATCTTCTTGGGAGATTGTCCCTGTAATTGTGAGAGTGTCGACATATAGGTTTTACATATCCGACGAGCCAGATACATGCCCGAAACGGGCACAATCTGTGATAACCCTAACTGTGATAGAAATAAGCAAATGTGATAGCCCTGGGATAGTAAACCCTGTGATCAGTTTGTATACATATCTATTAGAGTTTTATATATTTATACACCTAAATTATTGTTTTATCTATTTATGTGTCAAGAAATTGGTCTGTCTACAGGTGTGTGTTCCCGAATTTATATACTCCGTCTATATATGTACATATATATTCTATTTACATGTTAACTTATTAACCAATCTAGATGATAGAGTAATGGTCTACAATTTTGCGACTAACCAGCTTACATAGACGTCCCGATTAACTACACGCTATGCCCACAGTAAAAATATTGCAACTAAATATGAACAGGAGAGCCCCTGCACACGACATACTACGACAAACAATATTTGAAAAAAAATAGACATTATTATTGGTCAAGAACAAAACTTAAAGAGAACCGAAAACTTACTCTGCGACACAAATTGCGATAGTTTTATTCAGGCAAGCAAAGGTATAAAAATAACGAGCTGCTACAGGGGGGAAGGTTTCGTTGGAGTCCATCTACCAGATATGAAAGCGGATATATATTCGGGATATTTCTCACCAAATAAGCCCAGAAAGGAATTCGAAAAATACCTATACAATTTAGGAAAAAAAATAAGGGAAAAGAACAACGAAACAATAGTGGCGGGGGACCTAAACGCCAAATCCCAAATTTTCGGATCCAACACCACCTGTCCAAAAGGAAAAATCTTGGAGGACTGGGTGGCTCAGCTGGGCCTAGTGGTTATAAATAGGGGAAATAGGCCGACGCTACGGAGAGCTAATGGAGAGTCAATAATCGACGTCACCCTGGCTACGGAGAGGATTGCAAACAAAATTCACAACTGGAAAGTAGAAGAAAACGAAGAAAACCTAAGCGACCATAACACCATCACCTTTGAAATAAAAAAAGAAACGGCACAAGAAACATGGGAAGAAAACCAAATAGCAAAAAAATGGAAAACTAAGGCTAAGGATGGGCGCAACTTTGCAGAAGAAACTAGGGATATGTTCACGAGAGAAGAGAAGGAAAAAGGATTGACAGCCGAAGAGATGACAAAGAAAATAACAGCAGCATGCAACAGATGCTTTGAAAGATGCAGACCTGGAAGGCGAGGACATCCACCAGCCTATTGGTGGACCGAAAAAATTGCGAAAGCAAGAAGAGAGGCAATAAAGAGCAGAAGAGCGGCTATAAGGTGCAAGCAGATAGACTCCAATCAGCAAACTAGAGAAAGACTATGGGCAAAATACAAAAGTAACAAAAAAACATTACAAATAGAAATAAAAAGGGAAAAGGAAAAAAGATGGAAAGAGGTGTGCGAGGAACTGGAGGAAGATGTCTGGGGCAGAGGCTACCAAATAGTAAGAGGGAAGCTCAAGAAAGAACAAAAGATCACACTGACAAAAGAAGAAATTTTAGAGCAGATACAAAAACTATTCCCCCAACACCCGGAAGAAATCTGGCACAACATAGTAGTGGAAGTCAATATGATCCCGACAATAGGACGAGAAGAATTGGCAAAAGCGATAGACCAAGTTAAGGGAAAAAAAGCTGCGGGGGTAGATGGCCTCCGACCGGAAATCATAAAAATGGTAGTTGGGGAAAATCTGGACACTATGGCCCGGAGTTTCAACAACTATTTGATAAAAGGAGAATTCCCTAAAGTATGGAAGCGAGCACGGCTTGTCCTAATAGAAAAGCCTAGCAAGAACCCGGAGGCGACAAGAGCATACAGGCCTATATGCCTTCTAAATGTCCTAGGAAAGCTCTTCGAGATAATAATTAAAAACAGAATCAACCTGGAACTAGAAGAAAAAAATATATTAAACGACAACCAATTTGGATTTAGAGCGGGGCGCTCAACGGTGGACGCTCTAAATGCAGTCTTAAAAATAGCGGACCAAATTAGGGAAAAAGCCCATAAAAATAGGGGGTGGTGCATGCTCATCGCATTAGATATCGAAAACGCTTTCAACTCAGCCCCGTGGAATAAAGTAATACAAGCCGTGGAGCAAGCCGGCATTAGCCAGTACCTGTGTAGAATGATACATTCTTACCTGACGGATAGAAGCATAACAACACCAACGGGAGAACACAGGAGCATGACATGCGGCGTCCCGCAGGGATCGGTCCTGGGCCCAGTGCTGTGGAATATCTTCTACAATAAGGTGCTGGAAACAAAAATGGAAAAGGGAACTCGACTCATAGCATACGCGGACGATCTGGCGGTGGTGGTGGAGGCACGAAATAAGGAACTCCTGGAACAAAAATCAGGAAATGCAATAAAAAAGATAAATAATGTTTTAAAAGACCTAGGAATAAAATTGGCTGCAAAAAAAACGGAAATGGTCCTGATAAATGCACCACGGAAGGATGAGGAGGTCGAGGTGAGAATAGAAGGGGAGAAAATAAAAAACAAAAAAATAATTAAATACTTGGGCGTTTATTTAAAC